>JAOPGA020000997.1:0-54314 GCA_026419775.2 Acrasis kona
GTACATTGCGCTTCCTTGATGTGAAAGGTATCAAGTTGCTAAATGACTTAATTTTGTTCAATAACGCTAGAATTCAACTGATGTCCAGTATATCTGTACGATTTTCGTTTGAGACAATGGACACTTAATTAGCCAAATCAAGCTCCCGCCAATTCTGATTTGGCAGTCAATGAGTCGAATGACTCATGTTTTGGCATCCCAATAAGGAACAAACAAAAACATGACTACACAAGACTTTTTATTGAATCTGTGTATTCACAATGCTTGAAGGAATCAAAGCACGCCCTACACATACATTTTCCACACTTATCACAACCAAAACAGCTTCTTGCTCGTACAATTATTTCAACTGGAACTCCTTGTTTCTTTTGCAACCAGTAGCATACTACACAGTTTCCCCTTCCTCCTCTTTTCTCTTTCTTGTTGGCCCTGCTGGATTTGATGTTGATTATTGTGCTGGGGTTGGTGCATGGTGTTCACCATTGAACATAACGGGATGTTTATATTGTATATACGTGTTGGCCAATGCTTGCTGTGAATTTGCGTCACTCTCAAAGTGATCTTGTTTGCAGAGCTGATAACAGGATTATTTAAAGATCGGGAGGATTAAAAATAAAAGGAAGGGGTTACAATGCCCTTGTCTCAAAATCTAGGGAGGGCGAAAGTGAAACAGATATTCTTGACCTCATCAAAAAGACCGACTATTTTTATTCTTAAAACCAAAATAGATCGATTTAGAAAAGGAATTGTAATAAAGTTTATTAATAAAACGGTTTTATTCATCAGAATCGAAGATTCCTGTCGCGGATTGTATAAAGATGCGATTTATTTGAGGGAACGTACAAAATGAAAAGAACACCACACACCCCAACACATACTGAAGATGACATGGAGATGTTTACAGTAGAACCACTCACGCCCACAACACCATCTGCACCTGGAGAAGTACAAAGGATAGATGAGAAGATTAAAAAGGGCCAAAGTGATGCTAAGAGCAGCAACAATACAACAACAAGAGCACAGTTTAGATGGCTTATTGGGCAATGTAGACACGAATTATTATACATGAGCTTCGCAATCATTGCAATCATAGTAGCATCAGGTTAGATAATAAGCGAAATCATTCTAAAAATTCAAAGGAATCAACCTTTCGATACCATTTTTTGTTGGAAAGCTAATTGATAGCATCCAAACACTTGTAAAGGGGAAAAGTGAACTATACCTCCTTGTGGGGACCTTAGGAATCTTGGTTTTGTTCATGTCTGTATTTAATGGACTAAGGCACTACTTTATAGTGATAACTGCAGAGAGAATTGTTGTTAGATTGAGAGGAGAGTTGTTTAGAAAAGTAATCGAGCAGGACATTGCTTTCTTCGATGTTCACAAAACAGGAGAATTAATGAATAGATTATCATCTGACGCAGTATGAACTTTTATCTAGCATTTACTGAATAAATTAGGATGTCTTGCGAATGACGGTAACGGTCAACGTTGAAACTGGCATTCGTTGTATATTAGATAGCATTGGATGCATTGTAATTTTAGTGGCATTGTCTTGGAAGTTACTCCTCATCATGTTGCTTGTAGTACCTGTGGTCGCCGTTGGAGCAGTTATCTATTTAAGATTTGTCGGTGGACTAAGTCGCGACGTTCAAGATGAGTTAGCAACCGTAAGTAGCAAATGTGTCTCAGTCTTAACACGTCAAAGGCATCAGAAATTGCACAAGAGACCATTAGTAACATTCGTTCTGTGAGATCGTTAGCAAAAGAAAACAAACAAGTACGATTCTACGAAGATAACATCAATCAGGCCTACAACAGAGCAAAACATCTTACGTTAGCAGCAGCGTCATTCACAGTAAGTAATTATGACAAAAACTAATAAGTAACATCACTAGGGTGGAATGATGCTTGCAGCAGGAATCTGTATACTTTTAGTCGTTGCGTATGGAGGAACCATGGTACTAAATGGAGAACTCAGTACAGGTCAGCTCACATCATTTGTTTTATATTCTGGTTTCATTGCCATGTCGTTAAGCACTGGCTCTGGTGTCTACTTTGAATTCTTAAAAGCACTTGGTGCCACCGAACGTGTCTATTCAATCATAACACGCATCCCCACCATCCCCATCTCTCATGAAAATAAAATTGTAAACCCTAATGAAATAGTCAACCATGTTATTTCCGAAGATGATTCCGACGAGGATGAGATTGACTCCACCATGAGAGGAGAGTTAAGCTTCCACGACGTCAGCTTCAGCTACCCGACGCGTGGTGAGAAGAAGGTTCTAACCGACTTTAATCTTGACCTCATTCCTGGAAAAGTTGTAGCACTAGTAGGAGAGAGTGGAGGAGGAAAGAGCACATGCATCCAATTACTACAAAGATTCTACGATCCAGACTCTGGTTACATTACATTAGACGGAGTGGACATTAAAGAGTTGGATCCAACATTTTTAAGAAAAAACATTGGTGTAGTGAGCCAGGAACCCTTCTTATTCGGAACAAGTGTCAGAGAAAACATCAAGTATGCAAAGGACACCGTTGGAGATGATCAAGTATTTGAGGCAGCAAGACAAGCCAACGCCCATCAATTCATCCAACAATTTCCTAATGGCTACGATACCCTTGTAGGTGAGAGAGGAACACAATTATCTGGTGGTCAGAAACAAAGAGTTGCCATCGCACAAGCCATTCTAAAGAAACCAAAGATTTTGTTGTTGGATGAAGCAACCAGTGCACTTGATTCAGAAAGCGAACATTTGGTTCAGATGGCACTTGAGAGATTAATGAAGGGAAGAACTGTTTTGGTCATTGCACATCGATTGAGTACTGTGAAGAATGCTGATTTGGTATGTGTGATTAGTAAAGGAAGGATTGTGGAGCGTGGAACACACAATGAATTAGTGAAGCAAAATGGAATGTACAAACAATTAGTTGAAAAGCAACTCTTGAGCGAGGATAGCCAATCAAAATAAACATTGTATTATTTGTATTTCAATTGTTGCATTTTATAGTGTTTTCATTCACGATGCCTATTAATTTCTGTTAAACCAGTGAGAATTTGAAGAGAGTAATGTAAGATTTTTAATTTAAAGTTTGATTTTGTGCTATCATCCACTCAACTGCTAATTATGATTAAGGCGTATAGTATAACATACAAGAACAATAGAGGCATATTGTTGGCAAAAGACTCAACCGATTACAAACCGTTCCGATCCTCCGACCAACTTCAAAGATGAACATTCGAAGGGAACAAAAAAATTACGTGTCTCGGCGTATAAAAAGGTCTTGTAATTAACTTACATCATAATAAAAAAAACAAAATGTCAGACACAGTCTCATTGAAGATAACCATCAACAACGGAAGCAAGAGGAGGATAAACGTTGAAAACAACATCCCTTTCGAAGAGCTAAACAAGCAACTAAAGGAGATCCTACCAACTCAAAACGATCTAAGCTGGAGATACATTGACGAAGAGAATGAACTGATCGATGTCTCGACTAATCACGAATGGCAACTAGCAGTCAAATCTCACCCCTCCAATGCCGTGATGAGATTGTTTGTTCAGGAGATTCAAAGGCCACCTCAACAAGAGCAACAGCAACAACAACACACGTGTGCTAATCCAAACAGGAGATGCTGCGAGTCACGTATGATTAGATACGGTTTGCCTTTCTTTATGTTCTGGAGCGTTTTGTTCCACCCCATCTTGTCGGTATTGATAGCCGCCACTACAGGCTACGTCACCTTCCATCACTACCCATCTACCTTTCAAACATTGACCGTCTTTGCCAGAAGACATTACCGATTGGCAGGAGTCTTCTTGGCAATATCTCTCTTGTTAAATCACAGTTTGTTTACATGGTTGCTTTTGGTTCCCTTGTTAGTTATCACCTATAAGAAGGTAGTACATCTAAGAAACAACCACAAAGAACAAGTGAGAGAAAGAGTTGAAAGCTTTATTAGGCAAGCAAACAAAGTCGTTACCGAGGCTACAACTGTTATCAAGGACACAACGGAACAAGTAATTGCTAATGCGATCGCAAAGGCCAATGAGGTTCCTAAACCAAACGAAATTCCAAACCCAGCAGTTGAAGCAGAGCAGGTGGATTGTAGAAACATTGAGCCAAGAGTGCCTGCTGAAGCAGAAATGTATCCAAGCCTACCAGTAATAGATGTAGAAGAGCAATACCAAGCACAATTAGCAACACTTTTTGAGTTGGGATTCAAGAATGAGAAACTCAACACCCACTTGTTGAAGAACTATGATGGAAATGTAGATAGAGTATTGAACTCATTATTAAGTTTGTCCAACAAATACAACTATTAAATGTAAACTTTTGAACATTTTTACTCTTGATTCAAACAACTTTCGAAACGATTAAAAATGTCCCATCACTCGTCTGTTTATCTTTGATCACAATCCAAATAGTTGATTTCGATTCACATTTCTTTTCATCAATAGAACAAGACGGATGTAAACGTGTACATACAAAGTATAATTATAAAGTTCTAGTTTCCTTCTTTGTCCAATTTTGCTTCTCCATATCTATTTTATCGTTCATATCGCTAACATTCAAAAAGACTTTACGCAAAGTTTACTATACAATGTTACATTTTTATTTATCATATTATACAGATAGTGCTTATGTGTTGTACATGAACTCCTCCTCTGGTTGGTGGAAGGAGCTGATACCAACTTCGTAATAAACAATATCGTTCCAACGGTTTTGGTTCAGGCGAGTTAGAGAGTCCTTTCTGGTTCTATTTACAAGCTTGACCTGGTTCGAATCGGGTTTGCTCACGGCCTTGTGGTTGGCGATGGAGGCATACGAAGCGATTGGTTGGACCATTTTGGATGATATTTATACAGTGGTTGTTTGTACCAAGGGTTACTTGAGTTTGTTGTTGTTGTTTGGGTGGGACTGTGTCCTTGTAGAGTGTGTTTGTGTTTTTTGTTTTTGTATGATGTAAATTGTCTGAATTAGGGGCTTTTTATTGAATGAATTTGACCAGGCCGGAATTTGAAACGGTCATGGCAAATTCTGATCAATTTTTACTTTTTGCGCCATTTTTAGAATTGATTGGTTTGACCCTTCAAATTGTAAATAGTATTACAACTCAAATTTGCCGATGAATGTGATGGTATTGATGTTGGGCGTGTTTTACAACTATTCAATATCGGATAATCGTTAGACAAAACATGGTTATAAAGAACTGTGGAACTGCACAAAAAAGATGAATAGATAGATGTCAAACAGAATATTTGAATTTGTCTGCATCAGAATAAAAGACACTCAAGTGCTTTTGGATAGTCTATATGTCATTACATATTCCAACGTGACGGGTGGTAACATTTCTGTTCTTATTCACTACATCTTTTCAACTAGCTAGTTTATGACATTGATGACCTTTGTGATCTCCTGTCCTATGTCCATACTATTCTTTTGTGAATCAGTCTATCTATGATAAGGTGGGAGGTCTGGTTATGTTATTTTCACAATTTTCAAGTTGTGTGAAATAGGATCAACCACTTTACAATCAATAATAAACTTGTTGAGCAAAGATTTGGTTAACTGTCGTGTTCAGTTGTGCTTTCTGAATGTCCTCAACATGTCTACAAGAATCGTCTTCGACGAGAATTAATAGCAGTTGCCTAAACGTTACAGGACCAATTTTGTATTTATAAGGTACACAAAGCACAACCATAAAAAAACAACCGGCCGCGGGTATTAGAATAAGACACATGTCAAATACTGATATTATTCACACAAAAACGAGCACGACAAATGAGGTTCTTGGTCCTGTTGACAATCTGCGTTGCTTTTGTTTTATCAGGCCCTCTTATCTCTGAGCAGGATTTGCATGACAATTGCAATACTTGTAAGACCAAACGCAGTAAAAACAAACTAATCTTGTAGTACATTTGACAGGAAACCATCCATATTGCGTTATTGAGGAAGGTGATAAAACTAAATTGACCATCAACTTCGTTCAAAAACCAGAGCACGACCCTTGTTACGAAGTAACTATCGTCAGAGTGGAGCACAATAATAAATCAGTCTCTGTACGATCCACACACAGCGTTCTTGGCTTTGTCGAGCTGTATAGACAAATGAAACACAAAGTCAATCTTAAAGTAGCTACTACTCTTGTCAATAGGGCAAAAAAGGTTATTGGAGAGGGTGGAAGAGGTAAATGTATCCCTGCGGCCCAAATTCGTCGTAAAATGGCCATCGATAATATTTTAAACTAAGATGGACAAATAAAATAAAGTTGGGAAGCTTTGTCAAATACTTGATATTAATCTAATTTCTTTGCGAACATTTTACACTGACTCAAAATCTTAACTTCATCAGCTGTAATCATACATTATTCTGTTGATTTTGTAGAACATCATGAATTTGTAAGTCAAGTATGCAAACATGATGTCGTCTAGCATCTCCTCACCGTTTCATATAGTTAAAAATAGACCAACATTATATATCGAATATTTATCGTAGGATAGACTTATTCGATATGGATTGCATGAATTACCATACGGTGTGTTTTGTCGACTCAAAATTCTCAAATTTTCTTTTGTACACTTCTATTACCCTTCTATGAGGTCTGTATTTCTTATTCCAAGTTCAAACTTGGTGTGCTTGTCATTAGTCTTGTTGTTCCGAGCCTTTGGTGGTTCGAAACTTTTTCGGACATCAAACTTTTTAGGACATCCAAAATTGACTCGGGTTACAATGTTTATTCGATCATACAAATCCTGACCAAACATTCAAAATTATAATAATCTCGGATATCACTCATCGACTAAGAGGTCGTGTTGAGGTTTGTAGGATTTGAAAAACATAACTTGTTTGAGGAATCAAATCTGACATTTCGAGCTGTTCTGCAAATGGAGTTATGATTGACGGAAAAGGTAAGGTGGAATGTGGAAAATAGGTTCATTTCTCCTCATCCACAGTTGCATCTTGAGGAATTCTGTCCGTGCCCGTAGAATCTACTTATAATCTCACTGACATTGCAGTTATCTTAGTCCATGTTGTGGGAGAGGGTTTGTGCACTTAAAATAATACTGTCATCAAGTATATCAAAATTTCTCCGGAATGAACAGGTGTGAGTACTAATTATAAATGGAGCTACAAAAATTATTCCTAGGTACTTATATCTGCAGATATGTAGCTCGTGGTTATCTAAAGTTGACGCATATTGAGATTTCTACACTTAGTGTCCTAATAAACTTTGTTATGCAGTAGTGTGTGCATTGTTTAACCAATAAATATCTTTGTGTCATAATTTCGAGTTATTTGACAGAATCTACCTTTGCTGAGGTTAGTCAACCAACTGGAAATAAAACGTTGGGAATGAAACGTGGGTCTTCACCACCCCCCGAGGGGTATGATGACATCATAAAAGAGGTACAGCAATATAGATTTCAGGGGAATGGTATGGACACAAATGATCAAATACAGTGTTTGAGGCAACAACTTTTGTTAAATCAGCTTCACCAAAGTTCATCAAGTGATTCTTCACAAACTGAAATTCTAAGCAATCTTCTTCTACGGTTACAAATGCAAGATACTCAAATGGATCAGCTACGGGCAATTGCAGAAGGAATGAAAATGATAATCGAACATCAATTACAAACTATCCAAAGTTATCAGGATAGGCACAATAATGAGGTCGAAGATTTGACTAAAAAATCGTCAAACAAGAGGAAGTCTCTCGTCGTTCATCCGCTCGATGATTTTAATGTTCGAAACGATTCCAACAACATGTATCAAAATATTGAACAACAACCTCAGCGTAAAAAGCAAAGACTTTCACAAGGTAATGTTAATGATGTTCCCCAGCAACAACAACAACAAATGCCCCAACAACTCATTCAACAAAACGGGTTTAATCCTTATCAGCAGCAACAAGTCATTTCCTTTACTCCCCAACCGTCACAACCCGTATATTCTCCCTACATCCAACAATCCCTACAACAAAGCTACTCGCCTGCTTATGACCAACAACAACAAGTTTTCATGTACCCTCAACAATCAAACATACAGCAACAGTTGCATCAATATAACATTCAACATAACATGCAACAACAAAATATGCAACAATTCATTCCTGGGCTAAACATTTATCAACAACAACAGCTGCCACAACAACAATCACAACAACAGATGCAACATTTTCAAACAATGCAGCCTCAGCAACAACAGATGCAACAAATCAATTATGTACAGGACAATTTTAATCATTATGGCACGCCTGCGGGACATTATGTACAGCCTGTCCCTGTCGCACAGAACAACATTATCAACAATTTCAATAACGACGACGTGAATAGCGACGGAGTACGCAACAGAGACGACAAACAAAGAAGATCCAGTGGGGGCAGAGTATGGACCCACATGTGAAAGAAATCTTTGGAAGTGTTTCGTGGAAGGCGAAGACTAGAAAGGACACTTTAGAGTTGGCTGATGTAATGTCGTGATGTGTGTTTAACCAACATGGATCCGTTATGGTGCGGCATGTGGTCGTTGTCAAAGGAGAATACTGAATAATGTATTTGGAAAACATATGAATATTTATTGTAGAAATAAAAGTACACTATATTACGTAACTATCTTGTGATTAAGACCTTCTGTGATTGATACAGAATGGTTTGTTTGGTTGACCAGAAAATAGATGAAGTCGGTAATAACCCACACAACACGGAGATATGATCAGTTTATAAACTTGTGCGTAATCAAGAATCAATTCAGATGTTACTCTCGTAATCGGAAAATCAAAAAACACAATACACACAAAGTTGAGCACGTAGATGATGCAACGCAGCGGAGCGAAAGTGTTTCGAATGAAAATGTAAATAATGCACCAAAAATGCAAGCAGATCCACTGTCCAGACTGTCGGAGGATGTAATCGACTTTGAAAATAGATCGTTGTTGACTCTACATGAAAAAGAGTTGTGCAACAAGTCCTTGTTACTCCTACAAAGAGCTTGTAGGATGATTGATAATGAATGTGTTTTGTCTGTTTTTGGATCTTACGCTACCGGGCTATCTACCAAAGGAAGTGACATTGATGTCACAGTCTCATCAAAACATCCCAACTTTTTAGCAAAGTTACATCAACTTGCAACAAAATCGAAAGAAGAGTTCAGATCATCCCAGTTGATCAGAGCAAGGGTAAATAAAAATAATTTTACATTTCTTAATCATGACAATAGGTCAGCATTTGTAGAGTCCGAACCATTAATGATGTGTTTCTTGATGTCAATTGTCAGAGCGAAAGAGTAAGCGTTGCAGTCAACATTATCAAAGGCTACCTGAACGAATTCCCACAACTCCGTCCCATCTACATCACAGTCAAGTCTATTCTAAAATGGTACCAACTCAATCAAGTTTTCACAGGAGGACTGTCAAGCATCTCATTACAATACATGATCGTCCAACATCTTCAACTATACAACAAACACTTTAATGAACAAATACAAAATGTAACAATAGGCGCCCTACTTCGTGACTTTTTCTTATTTTATGGAAAACATTTTGAACATGGGAAGGTGTCAGTCGATGTACAGAAAAAAGATTTTAACTTGTTACGTTCTGGTTTGCTATGCATTTGGGATCCAACAAAGAAGCTTCATAATGTTGCCTCAGGTTCATACCGGTATACAGTTGTGCGGGATTTATTTGCGGCTGCGGGTGAATATTTGTCATCGGAGACTAGACCCACACTGAGTGGTCTTTCTTGTTACCTTCAAGAAAACTTTTTTGTAAGACAAGTTGATACTGGGCCGAGAAGGAATGATTTTAAAAACAATAGAAATAAAAGAAGGTATTATTGACTTTATCTCTTCTCAAATTTGTCAACTGTATGGAAGACTGTTCCTCTTCTTATTCCGCCAGTGTCTGATGGTGAGGTTGACACGCGCTGTGTTCCACACTCTTGGAGTCTGATTTTCACATTTTCAATTCTTTTTGACGAACCCCTCACTCCTAGTGTCTCACTTCTGTTTCTACGTCCTACACTCGGCGTCGATATTGATTGTTTTGTACTAAATAAAACTCTAATCCTTGGATTGTTTGTGTTCGCGTAGTCAAATGCTGAAAGTTCAACGTTTATGAAATTTTCTCTCTCTTCGTTATTTTGTGTATCGTTTTCTTGTAATGGTGAACTTGGTAGTTCTGGTTCTTTATTGACAACAATCGGGTTCGCGCAAGGAGCTTTCAAGCGAGGAGTTTTTATCAAACGTTGATGATCGTGTGCGGTAGTTGTAATTGGTTCTTCGACAGGATCTTCGGTCATTGGTGTCGTTTTTCTTTTATCCACTCGGGGACTCTTTATGATTTGAGTTATTGCCTTCGTTCTAGCTTTAATTCGGCTGTGTAAATGTTCAAAAAGATCGTTCTCTGGTAACTGGTCATTTGTAAAGTCAAAAACAGAACCATAGTGCTTCAACATTATTAGATATGCTCTTCCATGAGGATCCATACCGAAAAGACTTGTTATTAAGTTTGATTGTGTCATTTGATTGATGTGGGAATTATCGCTAATACGCTTCAGATGCGAAACAAAGTATACAAGCATGTCTCTATTGTGTATTGGTAACTTTTTTACGCATGATCTTAAATGATTAATTTTATCTTTTATACTTGCGGGGTCGTTTGGATCGATGCTGAATTTCTTCAGTTGGAACTCAATTGATAAGTTTTTTGTGAATATTGTATCGGGTAGTTGGGCGATGTAAGTCCTTACAAATGAACAAACATCGTGAGCGACATGTTGGTGTACATTATCATCCTCTTCTTTAGCAAAGTTAATAGCTTCCAAGTTATCTATTCTTTGTTTATATTTTTCGACTATTGATTTGTTTCCCGAAATTCTATACAGGCCCACTTCATCCAAATGTCTTCTATTAATGTATTCAATTGCTTGTACCATATGGCAAGGTATGGTGGTCAGTGTGCTATGGGGTAGTTTATCTGTGGCGTACCAAAGTGGAGAACCAAAGATGGTGGTGTATGTTTTGTTCGTTATTAGCGGGTCCGACTCTAAATTATATACGTATGGAGACATTGGTGAGCATAGCGATGGTGAGGGTACATTTGGTGATAAAGGGGTCATGGGTGATGCTGGTAATGGATTTACTATAACAAATCCATCGTTTTGATTTTTACTTGTATCGATCTTTTTCCGTTCATCTGATGAATTAGAATGAAACGTGAGCCTGAACTTCTTCATCATCTTGCTGTTGTTCCTGCGCTAATCAACTCGTCAAACGTCATGGACGAAACGGCGGTTATATATCAACATGAAGGGTTTACAATCTGAATAACTACAGATAAACCCTTGAAAATGAAGTTAGATAACCACATCAAGGGTTCTGCTCAAGATACACCTGTAGAAGAAAATCCAGAATCAGCAGAAAACACAGCTACGCTACTGCAAGATGTAGCTAGACTAAAAGAAGAGGAAAATAGAAAAAAGAGGGAGGAACATTTGAAGGCGAAGCTGATGGAAATGAAGTTGGAAGAAGACCGATTCTCCAAGTCTAATAAAATTAAGATACAAAATAATTGGCTGAAAATCTTGAGAGAGGCAAAAGTCCAAGAGCTGAAACAGCAGATTCAAATTTTGGCACAAGCCCACGACAGACAAGTTGATCGTAAAGATGCAGTCGTTCAAATGCTGTACCGCGACCTAGACGAAAGCGAAGAGCAGTACCGACTTGCCCTTCGGACGCACTTACAACACACGGACGAACTCCTCGAATTACAATCAAAAATAGTCGAAAACTTGTCACGTGAATTTAACAACGACTTGTACCTACTCAAAACGGAGTATGAAGAGGAAAGAAACGAGATACTAGAGACATTTAAAAGAGATGTGAAAGAATGGCAGGAAATAGACAAAGAAATGCACAAACGTCACCTTAAAATAAACGAACAGATGGAAACCGAACATGCACAAACAAAAGAGCACATCAAGAACAAATACAACGAAAACTTTAACGTCATGTCAATGCTCCTCGAATCAGAATTCAAATCAGTCGAAGATGCCTCAAGAGATGAGAACGAAAGTCATACCAACGAGATGGATGCCAAATTCAAAGAGTACCTAGTCCAGCGCGGAAAGGATGACGACACAACTGACGAGATCAAGGGTCAAATCATGAGGATAAAGATTTTTGAAGATAGTCTGGCAAACTGGAGGGCAAAATGGCTGAACAACTTGAGGGAATGCGAAGAGAGAAACAAGCAACTAGTTCACGAGAAGAACGTCCTCGCAAAGCATTTCAAAACTCTAAAGTTGAGAATGCAACGTTTCAGAGAGGGAGAGGAGAAGAGATTGAAAGATCTCGTCAAGATGAGCAAAGAAACAAGGGACGTGTTGGAAGAAAAATTAGAGAGGGCAAAAAGAATCCTGCAAGTTGCAGAGTTGAACAGAAAGATGGAAACAGAAAGAGAAAAGATTTTACCTTTCGAAAGCGACCTTGACGGTAAAAATGGATTCTCCTTGGACGGACTCGAAAATCAAGACAAGATCAACAGCACATTTACAGAGGAGGATGAAGTAATGGCAGAAATCCAAAAGACCGCACAAATGCAACATGCAGCAGAAAATCAATCAGAGTGGGAAATGTTCCATAGGTTCTACAAAAAGTACAGCAAAGTATTGTTAGATAAAACAGCATTGGAGCAAGAGAAAGTACATTTAGCCGCACAGAATGAGCAGTTGAGACAAATGTTGAAGGATTACTTGGACGGCATATCAGTTAATGAGGATGTACTCAACAACAAGAATCCTCTGCTCATGATAGAGAGCTTAGAGGACCGCCGTCAAATGCAACATGTGGTCGTTAATGCCAACCCTTCAGGTAACTCGAACATTGCAATGACGAGATTGTAAACATGAACACGAAACGTGACCTCTATTGTATAATATATAAATTTAATTCTTCGTTAGTCTTCTGTTCTATATTCTTTGTGTTCTTTAATGCTGAATATGGACGAATAATATAAGACATGATTCGACACAATAAAAAGTTTTTAATTTTACATCATAATGCAATCCCTTCTTCTGGTAGGAGTATTGGGTGTGGCATTATTCATTTGTTGAAGTATTGCTAAGGTCGGGGTGGTCGGTGTGTTCGGTGTGTTCAAGGGGCTCAAACGTGGGCTTCTCAAACTCAATCTCTTTACAAGGTTATGTCGCATGGTTCTTCTGGTCTGTCTACGATAGTAAAGTCCGTATTGGAATTCGTTATTCTTGAACATGTCTTGTGAAACTTCGCAGTCCTCGTCCTCAAGTCTTGCTAATAAGTTAGGTGGTGTCTCTCCGTAGGTGCGTCCATTCCAGTACCTTATGGTTACTTTCTGTCCATTCACCAAACTGACTGTCGGGTAATATATTTCTCCGGTCAACTTTCTCTTGACCACTCCCAATGATTTTCTATTTTTAAAGAATTCTATTGTACCTTCGCTTCCTCTGTAGTCGACCTTCACACCGACTATGTCACCCGCCGCAATGCTCTCTGCGTCAATGTAGGGATCGTAGTTGGCTGCGTGGATGACTTGACCTGTTCCAATGTTTAAGCCTATTCCCTTGTGTTTTGTCGCATGATATCCAATGACGTCTTCGTAGTGAAGTTGGGTGGCATATGGGAACATTGGTGTTTCCACACCAATCAAGATCCACCAGGTGTTGGCTTGATGTTTGGCAAGGTGATCGACGCATACTTCCCATGTGTAAAGGTGACCAGGGACGATGGCCTTCTTGGTGCGGAAGGTCTCCCACCAATTGTCGGTGTTTTGTACGTTCCTTACTGTTCTAAAGTGATTGCTGAACTTGCCGTACTGCTGCTGTGTTCGTATGGGGATGAAGGCATACGTGATGAGTTCTCGGAACTCGTCTTTCCATGACCGACAGCCTGGGCTCAGTGGCCACTCGCTCTTCTCTTCGTCAAACTTTGAATAATTAAAGCACATTTGCTTCCACAACCAGTCGGCAACGGTAATGGTTTGTGGGTACATTTTCTCTTCAAACACAATGTCACCTCCGCTGATGGGGCTCTTGGGGCTCTTTGGGGAAGTTGGTGTGTGACCGTTCTCGTCTTCCACTCTAATGTTCATAAAGGCATTTAGTGCGGCATCTATTGGTGACGCAGCGCTTATGGGGGAAGTGGGCGAGCCACTAAAGTATTGGCCTCCAGGTGTACTGAGCCTTCCTTTTTGTGAGTCTGGGTAATCAACAACTGTGACACCGTGTATCATACTGTAGGCTCCTTTACAGGTTAAGCCGAAGTTTACCAGGCACCTTGGCTCCATGAATATAAAAATGTGATATAAAATGTCACCCGAGAGACGTAGTTCGTCACTGAGGTCGTTGTGATAATTACCGTCGAACGACAGCCTTCTATGATCTGTCACTGTAGCACCATATCTTTGAAGGGCATCAATAGAGACTCTTGCTTGGGACGAAAAGTGCTTTGTGGTTTTGGTAGTGACAGTTATAGGTATTTGATTCATCCTCTCTTTCCCTTGTCGGCTCGGCGTTAAATAAAGAAATAAGCAGCACGGGGAGTTCGAAGTTTAACTTTTTAAAATAATTAATAATCAAGTGCAGGTTGTCCCCTCTGTGATGGGATCGTCTGTCGGGTATTGGCGGTTTGTTGTAACTGATAATTAAAACCTTCTCGATTAATACTCATCAACCAAACATGGATACACGGTGACAGCTGATCACACCTTAATGCAATCAATCAGCCTTGACGTTAACAATTACCATCAACAACATTACTACTTATTTGTATTAAAGTTAACTTTGTGTTTGTTCAGAAAAGCCCCACTTTGACCAAACATTGGATTCATTCACACTGAAAGTCGAGTTCAGGGTGATCAGCTCCTGGTAAAGTCACGCCATTTGTTTATTGAAAAAGCAATAGGATAACATTCTAAAAGATGCACGACATAACAAGGACGTGGTAATGTTCACGATCTGGTTTGTGAAAAAATTAAGTTCTTGTCAACTGTTCATCATTGCTTAATGATTCTTTTACAAGGACAGGAAGACTTTTAGATCGAATGTAATAATAATGCTTTTATTTTTTTAATGTTTTCATTTTGTTACATATGGTATTGGAGAATCCAGCATCCTTTAGAAGTTGTTCATCAACGTCAATGAATGTGGCTCCATCAAACTTCTCTTGTACAATAAAGTCTTGAAGTTTTTTAAGCTCATCTTGGTCAGCAACTATCATATATCCTATCCAATCAGCAACTTGTTGAGCATTCCAACTGTATTGGTAAGACATAATCTGACGCGTTTGTTGGACAATCGGAATGGGATGGTTGCTCGGTTTCATAGGTATGTGGGTATTATGGTAATTGGGATACGTTGTGTCTGGTCTTGTATTGATGAGTTGTGAGGGGCTTAGCAGGGGCTGCTGATTTGCGTGAGGTGGAGCAAAGCTCATAATGCTTGGCAACATGAATTGAGGGAGTGTTATTTGCGATTGTTCTTGAATTAATTGTTGCCTGTGAGTATCTATTATGAATGGTTGGTAATTGATCGCATCCAAAACTCTCATGTCCCTTACAGAATCATACACCCAGTTTCTATCGACGATGGTAGCTCCTCTATGCTTCAAGTCTATTATTATGTCCTTATTAGTTTTTGATAGAAGCGGAACGTCCTGCACAGCAACAACATATGATAGTGAATTACAATCAACCGGTACGATATTTGCTTTGTGTATGTTTAGCAGTGAAAGAACAGTCTTATCTGCACCTACTACTTCATCACCAATCAGAGCAATGTTGAGATTTTGAAAGATTCCATTTCCATCCATTTTAATTGAGTGATTGTAAAATGTGTCAACCATAGTGTGTTCATGAAAGCCTGATTCGAGAATGAATTTGGTGGGAGTTTTGACAACATTGAAGCGTCTCATGATGACTACAATGAAGGGTCGAAACACTTTGCCCATTTCCCTTTATATATACTTTAAAAAATACCCAAGCAGATCAGGATCGGTGATGAATTAAAATTGTGATTGGTGTTAATCTACCAAGATTTATATAGGTAGAATCAGAATAACAATATTAATCAAACTATTCAAGTCATGTATTGAAAAAGTGTTGATTCATTGGTGGAGTATAACATTTTATTCTCAAAAAGGATGAAGAGGAAATTGAAATGTAAATACTCAATTTTAGCTAGATTAGCCATACTACTCTTCGTCCAAAGAGTATATGCTACTCTATTTAAAAGAACTATATTTTTTTGACTAGAATGATCGTACCACTCATAGTCTACTAGTGCGACAATGCTACGCCTTCGACGACAACTAAAACAACAGGAGGAATCAACAGCAAACTAAGATCGGTGCAGCACTGATTTCATTTTTGTACGGTTTACTAGAATTATCTCTTACTTAGTGAGGTATTCAATAATGTTAATAAATCTTCCAGTTCATACTCACAATTACTCACTCTGGAAACATCATGGCATTTGCTAGACAGTTACGTGAGAAAGCTCGTCAAGAAAAGACCTCTATAATCCAAGCACTACATACAATTGTTAAAGAATTAACTGATCTAGGTGTAGAAAGATTTGCATTATGTGGAGGTTTAGCAATTAAATTGTCATTTAATAGCAGTAGAGAAACAGAAGACATAGACATAATTATAGATAGTCAAGAAGTAGTAAAAGTTGCAAATTTGCTACAAGGAAGACTATTCAACAGAATTGTTCGAGAAGGATACTTTATTGACCTGATTCTCTCAACACCATACAATTTTACTCCAGACGCAGTTACATCTGCTGTTCCAATACTTGCTCCAGCAAAATTAGTTGCAATGAAAGCCAAAGCGAGAAGGGATGTAGACGAAGATGATGTTTTGAGTATTCTTGGCACTGACCCCTCTATTATAGATGATGCACTTCTGTACTGTCAAGCGGATGAAGAGAGAAGTTGGGTTCGATCTCTTGCGAATTATTAGTCTACTCATTAAATGAATTCATCAAATTCGCTCTTCTGTTCTTTGTGTGAATCTTTGGTTTTGTTCCTTAGTCCTTTTTCTCTCGCTTCCTCAATTGTCATATCAATGATTATATCTTTGTACGTATAACGAAATAATCGAGTATTGTAAGGTCTGTACTGTTCCCAGACATTGTTTGTAGAGTGTTGGTTTTTCTGTGCATCGACTAATTCAATCACTATTGGATATAGCTCCTCTAAATACGCCCTAACTTGTTCATCCAGCCCCGTCCATTTTACTTGCAGCATATCATATACTTCTATCTGCTTCCCATACTTTTTGATAGACTCCAACTTCATTTGTATATAAGTACGCAAACTAACAATAGGTAATTCTGCGAACATGAACGGAGCGTCAAAGGGAATTCTCATTGATTCAGCATCGAACAAGAAGACACGTTTGTGATATGTTATGCATGAGAGGAATACAGCGAACCTTTTATCTTCTACTACGATTAATCTACATGCTGCACATAATACTGTCCGTGCTTCTTCTAATTCTCTGCGTGTTGACAGTAAAATATCACATCCATTAGGTGTGACACGTGGCCAATTTGTATGAGCCCAGGTAGCAATACAACCAATTAATCTAAACGGTATTCCAGATGTATAGAGTAAAAACGATAATTCAGCACAGTGCCGGTCATATTCTCGAGAAATCGATTCATTGCAGAGAAGCGGTACTGGTGGAAGTAGTGGGTTTTTGTGTTTAAAATGCTCTCCATTAAAAGAGCTCGATTCAAACCGTTGTAGTAGGTGATCGTGTGTTGAATTGCTCTTCATACTTGTAAACTGCTCAACTGGGTGTAACATCCACTTCCTTTACAGCTCTCGTGATACACTACCGCGGTAAGTACTGGTGACATCTTTTGTAACTGAGCTCAGTTGATCGAAATGAAAACAAGACCACGGGTCCATACTGATTACCCCCAAAGCGGGAACACAACTTTGATATTCAGGTACAAGCAAAATTTATAAATCTGGAACGTTTGGTTTCTTAATAAATACTTTTTCAATCGCGTCTTTTACGTGTGACTACTTTCAGAACATGAGATTGCCTTCAAATACCCAATTTAAAAATAGAAAAGTTTATTACAATAAGAAGGAGATTTTTAATTGATCAGCTATTATTGGATCGATATCCATTATAAATCAAAATCCAGGATTTTCGAAAGCAAAATTCCAAAATGCAACAATCACGTGAAGGTTGTGTCGTAGAAGAGTCCTTGACATCAAGGATCTTTTCAAATGTATCAAAGATGTTCAGACCATCAGCAAATGAAACGTTAAATGGAGATTTGGAAAAGCAGGGAACAGATACGAAGAATATGGAGCAGAAAACATATGAGATGTATACGTTTGCTCAATGAACATTGTGCACCTATGAGTTGTATAATGTAATGTAAATACTTGTATATAAATGCTGTTTATATTATTTATGCTTCATGTACTTTCTAGCAGCATCGATTCTTTGGTAAAAGAAAATCGTCATGGTAAACGTAACAGAGGCGAACCATAACGCCAGTGTTGAGTAGAAATCACTTGACTTATGTATTACATTCAATCTAACAAACTGAGCTATACAAAAAGAGCATAATACAGAACACAAGAAACATGATACAATTTGAGTTTTAACAAACCATTCGGACATTAGCTTCCTATTTGCAAAGAAATGTATTTCAAATTGAAAGAAGTGGTCCCTGCCAGGTTCGTCTTTTTCATCTATTTGTGGCGGCTTGGTAACGGTGTTCATTATGGGATCAAAAGCTTCTTTTCCATTCTTGTGCAATTTTATTCCATCTTTTATGACTTTGTTCTTTTCATCATCAATAGGGTAGTGATACATAATCAACAAACAGATTATCGCAGTCAATGATGGTAGTAGCGTTGTTTGTACCGATACACATTTAGCAGCATTCGTTACTGAATCCTCGAAGTATGAAAGAATACCAAAGGAAACGGAGTTTGATATTAAAGAAATGTACCGAGGAATTATATTCATGGACGCACTTATTGATGCTTCTCTACGCTCACCTGTACAAAATTCATCGTAGTCATAAAGACTGGCAGTGATACTATCATACAAAAAACCTGATGCTCTTCCTGTAATGCACAAGCAAATAAAGCAAAATAAGTATCTGTAGACTTGCTGTTGTCTTGGTTCGATAATAAAATACACCATCAAGCCAACAAGAATTTGTAACGAATAGGAAAACAACCACATTCGGTATGAACCGTATCTTCTGCTCAGACTTTGCCACAAAGGAGTAAATAACGAAGCCAAGACCATTCCCAACACGTTATATATTCCTCCCCACAATTGGTATTCCTTGTCATCAAGAGCAAGAACCTTGGTAAAGAAGAATGGGAACAAACCACTCCACAATAAACTGCGCAGAGCTTCGAAAAGAGATAGACACAACAACATTATGTATGCTTTATTTTCAAATGACCGCTTTAAGCCAGATATTATTGGAATGAATTTAGGTTCACGAAGTATCTCATTTTTATCCTTCTCCTTCTTTCGTAAAAAGCCTGCCATTATAACATATGATGAACATAACAAAAATGAGCAAATTAAGATGCAGAAAGGACGAGATGTTTCAGAAAAGAAATAAGGAACAAAACCCCCTGCCATTCCTCCGATCAGTCCTGCGTATTGTTTGTATGCAAACATTGAATCCCTGTCCTTTATTGAGATTTGATTTGTTAACTTGGCACCAAGAGCATTAAATGCCGTCTCCAATGGAACCATATTTTTCAACACTGAAAACACCGTGAACCAAACAGAGAGAGGAATTGAGTGGGGCGGATAAAAGAGTAAAGTTGTACTCAAACACCAAACCGGTGCACAAAATAAGATGATGGGCAGGTGGGACCGAAATGTGGCGTGAGAGCGATCTACCGCATGAGATATGATCAAATCCAAAAATAATCCTAACGATCCTATTAATGAACTAACCAAACCAAATCTAGTTGAAGTCATACAGTCTCTACTCCCAGTCGCGCATAGATCCTCTAAGTAATATTTGACTAAATTAGCGTCGACGAAAGAGTTCAATATACAACGAACCAGAACTGGTAGGCAATAAATAATCTTTGTCTTTGCGTCCATCAACTTGGTCTTCTTTTTTTTACAAAAAGTTCGCAAAATAAAGCACTAGACGAAACCTCTGATAATTGTCTAAGAATAGAAAGAATGATTATGCCACCAGCTTTATTGTAAATTTCTTTATTGATAATAGAATGGATCCACGGCCAGGTCCGATTCCTTTTTTCAAAAAATCTCGTGTTACAATTGTAAGACAAAATAGATCAACATTTTGGTTGACTGAGCAAAAATTTAATCAGTTTTTTAGTACTAATTTTCAGGGTTTTGTTCTGCATTCTTCTTCTCATTATACAATAAACTTTTATAGAGCAAATGATCTGGATCTGGACCTGTGGACCCATTGGCTAATCTATCATAACCTGCCTGCTCAATTGAGTCCACAAGAGAGTCAGAGTGCATTATTGAGATAAGTTTATTATATATCGCGGGCGGAATGGCACCGGCTAGATTGAACAGGGCTAATGAAGTGTACCGACAATGACCGCCTCTGACTTTTTCATAAATATACCCGGCAAGGGCGGTGGCTTTGACGTGCCTCGGGTTGTATGGTACATTTTCTACCTCTACTGTTTTGCTCATCATAACAATGCCACCATTTTCAAGTCTCTTCACAGCGTTACTTGTGATGATATATCTATTGGTTAATGGGAATGGGAGCACTATTTCATGATGCGTAATCACCGCATTAAACTTTTCGAAATCAATACTATATTGATGAGTTCTCTTGCTCTTGAAGATTTCACTATCAATCTGTGCGGAGTACCGTGAGCATTGTGTGATGTAAAACACTTCATCACAATCAAAAGGAACAGAAACAACATGCTTGATGGTTTTGAGACCGTTGACCTCGGCTTTTGATAAACTTCGGCAACAGCGCTTTGCTTGTTTTATAATCTGCCATTCCCCACCACTTGAAGCGAATCTAATCATGATCTTTCTAAAATCTTCTTCAGTTACTTCAGGCTTTGTATCAAAATCATAACAACTCTCCAACTCCAAGACGGAGAGCCTTCTTTCTACTTTGATTGTACCGATTTGAGATAGATATTCTTTGTTTTTCTTCAACTCCTTGTGTACATGCGATATAAAGAGGTCCGAGGCGACGAAACTACTCATACAATCCTCTTTTAACTCCATGAAAATTGCGACCCGAAGCTCATTGAACAAATTACTGTCGCAATTTGCGGGACTTGAAGCAGAGTACCTTTGTAAGGTGGTTTCTCTTAACTTTCCACTGATATTAACTTCCTTTGGCGATCCAATAGAAATGTATTCCCTTACAATCCTCTCTGCGGCCTTGTACCTTGATGATGTCCCAACATATGTGACGTATTTCTAATGCGGTTAGTTTGTATGTTGTGATTATGTTTCACAAACCTCCAACTCTGTTAAGAACAAGAACGATTCTTCATTATGTGTATCAACAAGGTATTGTCTAAAACATGTCCTCAAATCTTCTACATCGAGGGCGGACTCAAACTCAAAAGCGTATTGGTTTATTAACTCCTCTGTCTTCTTTGTCATGCTTTGTTAAATTTCGAACTTTTGAAAAATGAATCGCTGTGCTAACTCACTTTTATGTTATTCTTATGGTCAGTTCCTATTCTTCCATCTCCTCAAATGACGTGACACTTCTATATTTAGGCCGATCAGCGTACACCTCAACCATACAAAGTCCAAAAAGGAGGAGTATTCGTTCGCATGACCAACGGTTATGAACTTGGCCAATTAAAGACAACTCGAAGAACTTCAAGCTAAGACATACAGGGATTAGTGAAGAGTCTCTTGCTTATACAAGGTAAGTTAATTGTAGCGACATGAAATATGGTTTTAATGGAAGAGTACTACAACATTAGATTTCGATCTTTACAAGTCACTGTTAATCAAAGTAATTATAGACTTGACAGATGCTTTTAATAGAAAAGTCATTTGAAGTGCAAACTTCAAATAGCACTGTTCAATATATCTTATTGATACCTCAGCGAGCTTAAAGTATTGATATCATAAATTGTTATTTATTGTATTTGTGCAAATTTACATTTAAAATGAATCTGTAAATCTGCTTGGATTTCAATCCTAATCCAAGTATTTTTGTTAATACCGGTATTGTTGTTACTTACGACAATACTTTCAAAAAAGTAATCTAGATGAAGTCCTACAATTAGTTTTCATCTAAGATTTGGCCGAATTGTAGTATGAAAAATTCAATCTTAGACTTCATCAATTTCCTTAGTAAACAAACTATGCTCGAGTTTGTCCGAGATTGTTCATGCCGTGATTGGGTTGCGAGCAATAATGCAGCTCTCGAACAGTTGTATATTTGTCGAGAACAATCTAATTTCAATATCATTTGGGTGCATCTGTATATTCATCTCGGCTCACTGTGTGTAAAAATTGTAAAGATTTCGATCTGGGATAGATCAACTTGTTGAGATTTCACCGTTATTCCAATTCCAGACTTGGTGGGATCGGTTAATTTTTAAATAACAAGATACTTCGCATGAGAACTGCGTGCGCATCCTCGTCGCGCCGCACCGACATCCGATCCGATATAAAATAAAGAGGATTCAAATGATTTAGCAATATATCCAAACTCAACAATGCAACCAGAGAAAACAATTCGTATGATCGACGATATCATTGCATACAACGATCGTGAGATGTCAAGAATCAGACGCAAAAGAGACAAGTATCTTAACAAGAAGTACGATAAGGAGACAAGAGACTTAGAGGCACTATTCCAAAGTGGCTACCAATCTCCTTTGTACACACCTTCAACACCATCTAACAGAAAGTCTATTGAGATTATTTTATCACCAGTTGTAACTATCAAGAAGACATTGGTCCGCATTCGCAGCTTCACTTCAAGCCCAAAAATGTGCAGGTGATTGACTGTGCCATTTTAGTGTGAGTTGGAAACAAAAGATTGTGCTCTTCGATTACTGCAAGCTATAGGATTGTGAGAACAATAAAAACACATTTGCTAAGAAGTCTTTTGATTCGAATGTGAATTATTTTTTATGGAAAGTCTCTACCCTTATGATAATTCAATAGCTCCAACATAAAATTGGCCGCGTTTATGGCCTCCTCTTGTTTGGACTTCTCATAAGCCGAATCACACAAAGTGTTGTAATTGATGTTGTCAGTGTCACTGTTTCTATGTAAAATTTAACCGAATTCTGGACGTTATGCTTGGAAGCTTGGCCGGTCTTAATGTTGCAGAACACATCAGTAAAGATCTCTCACCTCGCAACGCATTATCGAACGTAAACAAATTTGGAGGAGTTTCTTTAACAACCATTGATACATCAACACAACTTCGTTCGCCCAGAAGGCAGAGTGTAATTGGAGCATTTGTATCGCCTTCAAATAGAAATGAGAGATCAAGAAGTCAAAAAGAGAAGTGTATAGCAGGGATTAGGAACACAATTATACCACAAAGTGACCAAATAGAATTATTATCAGAAAAATCTGTACAAGAATTGCTACGTAACCGTCGCATTCGTGATAACTTCAGACAGTACTGCGAACTAATACACTGCTCAGAACTACTTAAATTTTATGAGGCGGTTAACTTCAGTTATAAGACCATGTGTGACTCTAAGATGATGTTAGAGGAGGCTAAGAGGATTGTATCCTTACACTTGACAGAAGGTGTCCCCGGTGAGATAAATACTTGTGAAGCACTCAAAAAAGGTGTTCTAGAAAACATCGAATTGATGAAAGTTGACATTGTTTTGTTTGATGAAATACTTGATGAGATTGAGTCTGTAAATGGGGTTTTGGTTGATGCCTTTGATAGATATAAAGAGTTTATAAGCGAACAAATCACGTCGGATGTAGAATTAAATAAACATTGATACTGGTCTGATCTTGATTTTTTGGCTGTCACTTTTTGAACAGAACTCCACTGAAGCCATTGTATTTTTCGTCAACGTGAGAAGGGGTGGCATCTTCGAACTGTGTTTCCATTTTCCCTTTACAACAAAAGTCAACCCAACACCTTACTTCAGTTGGGGTGAGTAGAATAAATACTAAAGGCAGATTTGTAAGGGTAGTATAGCGCAAATCATATTGAGCAATTTAATGGGTCAATCATAGAACGAAAATTAAAAACAAATTGAATTTTATTGTTTATTTGCCAACAAGGTATTGACTTCAATCTTCATTGCTGTATTTGGTGGCACACAGAGTAAATTACCTCTTCTCCTATAATTTGAGAACCCTAAAGTGTTATAGTGACCACGTAAAATACTTACATGTTTCGATTTGTTTCTTAGTCAATCCAGAAGCTCGGGATAGTTCTATTTTTTCTTCTTCTGTAGGGTATGGGCAATCAACGTTGTTGTTAATCCAAGCAGTAAGAACATTTTTTTGTTGATTTGAATAGGTTACTTTCCTTCTTTTTGCACTAGTGGCCTCATCTTCTCTTGGTCTTTTCACTTTTAAATCAGTGAATGTCTTATTGATGTAATCATCAGCCTTCTCGAAGACTTCTTTCTCAATATGTTCTACAATAAAATCTCGACATCCCATAAACCAATTAAAAAGCAGTTTAGAGGCTACTTGATATATTTGTACTTTCTGTGAATCTGCATCTGACATTTCATTAATTATATTTTTGGTTTTGTCAAGGTATGATAAATATACATCACTCAGATTTAAATTGAGAACATCTTCAAGAAGGTTCACATTTCCATTCATCACATCATGAAACATAACAGTAATTTTATCTCTAAACAATGTCAGAGTATTGTGCCAAGTATCCTCAGCATAATTTTCTAACGCTATACAGCTTGTCGTTTCGTCATAGGTGAGTATGACTGGATCGACCTCATTGTTACCAAATGGTGTTGAGTTATTAACGATCTCTTCAGAGAAAATATCCGAGAACTCACATTCCAAACAGAGTATGTTGTCATGGGGCAGGCAAGGCTCATAACAGAACATTTGAAACGATTCTTTTAGGTAATTTCCTGAACGGGCGTTTGTTGTAACTATTATTTACATTGATATTTTTTATTATTATACAGATGGATATCGGAATGTATCATTCAATCTAAGTTAGCGCAATAGATTCCTTCATTTGGATCTTGTTCTTTTGTTGATAAACCATCTTTGAATCCTCTTTGTAGGTAGACCAGTTTCGATTGAGAGACACTCAAGCTCATGCTCATTGGGGTAAGGGTGGTCAATATGGTCCATAAACCAAGTATGAAGAATTTTCGTAGCTGCCCCTGGAATCAATTTTGATATTTGTACCTGCGGCCTTTCTAAGTGATTGTTTTTCACATTGTCCAGATACTTAATAAATTTAGCTTCTAGGTCACTCTTCAGTAATGATATTTTCATTTGTAATGCGTGATCGCTAGGAAGATTGCATATATTAGCTAACTTGTTCACTCCACTATTTTCCAGAATGAGTGATAGCTCCTCCCAAGTGGATAATATTTTTTCTATTTTGTCTTCAGATAGTCCATTTACACAGTATTCATGTAGGAAATCTCTTGCTTTGCGCTCATCAATTCTGATAAGAGAAAGATCAAAGTAGCGTTGGGTATTGTCAAAATAGTCTACTATATCGACGGAATATATGTTCTCTGTTCCCAAACCTTCAAAGTCGAATACACCTCCATCACTCATAACTAGTTTCGTAGATTAACAGTACCCTCACTAATAAGGCAATTTCCATATATGATACAAGCAAGTCAAAACAAAAAAATGCATGCGTTATACATAATACATTGGTTTATTACGACGTACAGATCTCCCCCTAGTACCCTTGCTCCTAGTCCTTCTCCTGCGATATTCCTCTTCACTGTCATCACTGCTGTCTTCTGAACTAGAATATGATTTCTTCTTCTTTTTCTTTACTAGTTTATCTGGATTAGGTAACGCTTTTCTAGCGCTCAAACAACACTTGAAAAGTACGCAAAGCCACCTCCACCCACCACAATAGGTGAAAACACAACAAAACAATACAATCAAAACTACTGCTACAATTCCTGACAAGTATCCGGCTATTTTGCTCCAAACTTGTTGTTGGATTAAACAAGCAATGTCGTAACTATTTTTTTCGTTAATATTTGAGGAGATCTTGAACTTACAATGCACATTCTGACCCACCGCCATTTGAAGTGGTTGAGGTGGATCCACTTTGATCAGGTGGATTATTGGCGTTTGGTACAGACGTTAATTGATCTGTTGCAGTGAATGATACTGTAACTGAATCTTGAACGGCGCTAGTGGAGTCCAATAGTTTCAATGTACATGTATTTTTAGTCTCGGATGCTGTATTTACATTTATAATCAGAGTATTTGTTGCAGTTGAAAGACCACCCATTTGAATTTGTATAGCTGCAACAGGTAAAACATTACTAGAGCAATCAGATAGCGTTATCGAATAGCCAGCGTCTATTGTTCCTGTGTTTTTTGTTACCACTAATAATCTACCCTGCCTCGACAATGATGAAAACGATGAGATGATTGCACTCAATATCTTCCCTGGACTAACAGCAGTCACAAATGATATGCTATCAGCTACCATTTCTATGGTGACCAAGGAGGAGCCACTATTCGAAATATAATATTGTAATGAGTACTTCGAACTAGAATTAGTAATAGACGCTGTGCCATATGCAGGTAACAAGTAGTTTGGTGTTTCACCTGAAGCTATCTTTTTTGCATCTCTTTGGTAAAAATCTTCTAATTGATTTTGTAAGCAGGCATTGGGTTGTGCAGAGCAACCATTGGCCTGAAGTGCAAACCCTTGATAACCCGTACCGATCACATCGCACTGGGTATCTGTTCCAGTATAACTTTTTTCTAATATCATACTGTAAGCTTGAGGATTCTTTACTCTCACACTTGAAGATGGCCTTGTGGGTATAAATAGGTATTTACTATCAAAAGAAGGCGTACTCGAGTAACTTGAAAAATCTCCAGTGAGAGTCACTTTGATACCTGTAGTAGTATCTATAGTAGTGGGAGTTGATGGATTAACGATCATTGTAGTCGTTTTGCCACCTGGTGAGGTATCTGTTACTGTTATGGTGATATCAAAGTTTTTCTGTCCTGGACCTATTTCGTACCCACTGTACCATAGTGGATCAAAAACCAAACATGATGCAGAGGAATGTTGAGTTTTGAATAATGAGCAACCGAGAGATGCTCTTGTATTTCCTCCTGTAAGACCTAGTACTTGACTCAGTGAGCATGAGCAACAAAAACCTTGGCTATATGCGATCTTGTTGCCACTTGAATCATACTGCCATCCACAAGTAGGATTTGAATCTGTTGAGCCAGATTTGCAAGTTGATACTATTACGTCTTGGGTGTAGATTATTTTCTCAACTGGTTTTGAGTTGTAATCACGATTGTAGTATAGTGGGTAAATCATGCTTGGAGTGGATCTTGAAATTTTGATGGTGATTGGATGTGTCAAAGGAACGGATGTAATAGATGGTGGTGCGGCTGATGTTATCTTCGAATTTAAGGAGACTGATGATCCAGATATTGTGAATGATGTAACTAGCTTCTGTTTGCAATTTAAATCCGTCGACGATGTTGTTGTACATGTTTGTATTTGTCCACTTGAAATACTTTGCGAATTGATAAGTTCTGCGATGAGCACAAATACAAAAACAATTGTTGCGTTCCTCATCCTGTTATGATGTTATATTTGGTTGTTTCCATTTATGTAAGTTTATGATTACAAAAAATCCATTCGGTTGTTCATGGTATGGCAAATACTAAATAGTTTATAATAAGTTTATTTGGGTAACACAAGCGCCAATTCTTCACCAAGCAATCTTTCCAACAAGCATACTCACCCTACATGTGTTTACCACCCTGAACGTTTAATTTAACCCTACTCTATGTTTAAATTATTCACTGTGGCTTGGGCTGCCTCTTCTCCCTCTGATGAGAAACAAAGCGTAAATAAACATCGTTCATATTTGATAAAATACATCCCTCCAGTTTCATAAATATTTCATCGTGTAAATGTACTTCTTCATCATTTTCGGATGATTCCATGCGTTCAATGGATGCTCTCAAGTCGTTCAGAATATCAATTGGGTTCGATAAGTTGAGTTCAGCAGGGCTGTTCTCCACGAGGTATCTATCAATAATCTCTTGAGCCTTTTCAATTCTCTTCCTGTTACTACTGAGAGATTTGTACAATTGTATATCTTCCCAACAAACTATTGTAATTAGAAATAAATTATGATTTAAAGACTTACTCAAATCCTCTACACAGAATGACTTCATGGCGTATTCTTTGAATAACTTTCTCGTCACGTCGTACTCTAACGTAACGAGTATGTTATCTTCAATGTAAGGTGCAGCATCTTCTTTTTGATCAGATGATGGACGTTGGAATAGCTCAAAAGCAACAATACATGGATACAAGTTGTTACAAATATGATCAAAAGTAATTGGAAACAATAGAATCCAAACTGCAGGAATATATTTCTCTCCAGTTCTGACGAAGGCCGGAATGGACTGCGTGATTCCAAACATCACACAAAACACTACGTACACAATGATGGAGAGCGTGAGTTGTTTGGCAATACCCCACGTGTCTCTCATTTTTGTAATTGTTATCAACACGATGAAGCAAAGTTTTGTTATGCAATAAAAGAGAAGTGGAATAAAACCAAATATATAAAGATATATACTGATTCCACAACCACTAGTAGAGAAGTAATTTCGTGACCCAGTGGCCGTGTATATACCGGTCACTAAGGCCCAATATACCGTGTGGAAAAACATCGCAATAAAGAATAAATACCACGTAATGTTTCTTTTTGAGTATTTAAGCACAATCATTATTTGTGCTGTTATTCTTCCAGTCTCCTTAGAATCTGGTGATAGTTGTGATTGCAACTGACTGACAGCGTACATGCGAAAGAACCTGTCGCACCTTAAGAAAAGTGTGACAACTAAAGCTGGGTACACCACAAAGTATTGGAGTGTATATAAAAAGCATGGAAATACTGTCCTACCTACTGATATTCTTATAAAAGAACATGCAAGCGCTATGTAACCAATTAGCATGGATAATAGCATGAGTGGTAGGCCTCTCACTTTGATTTGCTCATGGTCTCTTTTAATGTATATTGCAATGGAAAGTAGGATGGCGAATACCAGGTAGAAGGCACCTACACGTGTGAAACAAACAATTTCATATATTTTACTTACAGACAATCCCCGCTAGAACTCGGTTGTATATGAAATCTTCTAAAATTCCAGAGCCGAAGTTATAACTCACACTTGTGACGTTCATATGGAAAAGCCAGGTTGTGCAACCTCAATTTGGGCAAATCAAATGTCACTAATCATCATCCCCGATAAAACTCCATTTGTTCGTAATCCAAATGGTGTGAAATATGAGGTTTAGTTATGATTTAACCATGCAATCGTAATACAGAGTTAAAATCTAACGCTTCCGCACGTTTTTGTCTTTGAGGGTTTCAACACCACGAATGTCATATCATGCTTATTTTGGTGACGCTCTTTTACAAAAATCTAAACAACTTCGGCCGACGGTGGATGACTGAAGTACATTCGTGTTAAGGAATGTTTGCATCAATAACAAGAATTAATTAGTTACCAATTACGATCCCGGTCATTAATGAGAGAAATATTTTGATAATCAACGTAGCTTCACAAATTAATCAATAATTAGAAACAAATTCCAGAAGGACTAAGGCCTGAACAACAATAACCCAAATACTTTTTATCACTTTGAATCACATGTACGATCCGACACATTATCCCTTCAAACATCAACATCTCCACTATGCTCAATTCGCCGCCTTTCAACACGTAATAATGGAAATTTGCTATCGAAAGAAGGAAGAAGTGAAAACATTATCCTATAACACGAATAACACTTATTTACTACTTCACACGTCCCACTAAGCAAATTTCGAATTTATGCGCATGTACTTCCCAAATTCTCTTCCTCAATATCTCTTGTCATGAAGAATCTTTCACTTTGGAATATTCTACTTAGAAATATTCATTTTTTACAATTCAGTTAAAAGCAAGTGTCAAAATAGAACTGCCCTTTCGGAATCTGATCGATTCACATATGAACAAAACATGAACAAATCTAAAAATTCTTTTGTACATACTAAAGAACTCATTTTCTCTAATTTCGTCAATAAATTCTAATTTTAAACTGACAGTTGTGACATAAAAGGGCTCCGCTTCTATGATAATTCCAACAAAAAACTCACAACAATCACAGCAAGCATGAAAATCACAGCCCTCGCAGCCTCTCTAGCCTTTGTCGCAGGTTCAGTATTCGGAATCGATGCTGACGCCGTTGTTTGTACACCAGTACAAGTCGTGAACTCCAACATTTTGTTCGCAGCAAACAACAACACATTATACAAGTACACCATCCCAGATTTGAGTCTACAACTCACAAGCTCCGGAGAGTTATTGTGCCAACCTGGATCCCAACAAGGCGACCAAGTTGTCTTCGCACAAAACTTGGAGAACACCAAGAGCATCTCATACTCAACATCCATCCTTACTCCCACAAAATCAGACACTCCTGCTCCATACACCACACCATACTACGTTGAGTACGGTGGCGGATCCGTCTCAGATGGCGACGATAAGTACACCTACACCACAGGTGTTTTGACACACACCAGAGGTGGTGCAGTCATTGAGACTTTGGACATTGACACCACCGACAACGTAGCCGCTTACATCAGTTTCGACAAGGACGTAGAAAACAGAATTCACTTGGCCACCAGAACTTCTCAAGGAAGAGGAGGTACGCAACTAACTTACTACACCTTAACCAAGTCACCTCTTGCCTTGGTAAGATGCGGTGTTGCTCTACCCGGTACCGTTCTAAGCGGATGCCCAGTCCAAGCAAACAAGTGTGCTGTTCCAGTTACCGTCGACTTCAAGATTCAAAACGATATTGTGACCTACTTGTGGAGCATCGTCAAGGACGAGAATGACTTCCAAGTCACTGCCGTTACCTACGACGCCAGATGTGGATCTCTAAACTCCTTACCTCTTGGATCAACTCTACGACCCATTGGAAGATGCACCGAAGTTGTTGCACCTGGATGCGGCGCATCTACCGCTGGACCAGCCACTACTACCGCTGCACCAACAAGCACCAATGCACAAACTACTTCTGCGCCAACTACTTCTGCACCTGCACCAACTACTGGACTACCAATCTGTGGTGCCAATCAGAACTTAAGCGGTGATAATAATGCTTCACCTGCGAGAAGAGTTCAGACTGCTTCTTCATCATGCGAGAACCAAAACTTGAGTGGAGACAACAACGCTTCTCCAGCAAGAGTTTCTAAGAGAACTGCAGTTTGCTCTGGACACGGTCAATGCGACTCTAACAAGGTCTGCCAATGTGCTTCTGGATTTGAAGGTGAGAACTGCCAGAATGCTTGCATCCCAGCAACAACCACAACAGCTCCACCAGTAGGTATTACCAATGTACCATCAACCAAGGCACCTACCACATCAGCACCAACCACTGGAGCCCCAGCAACAACAAAGGCACCAGTTCAAAATGAAAGTGGTGAGGATCTTTCAAAGGAGGAAAGCCCCTCATCTGCATCCGCAGTTGTAGCAGGTGCTGTAGGAGCAGCCGCCGTTGCAGCAGCCTTGTTGTAAAAACATTAATAAATTTTTTCGCGAATAATCACTGCTCTTGTTTTTTATACTTCAAGTTCCTAACATTCCTTTCAAAGCAAATCAAGTTTACTGGCAGTTGTTGTAATGGATTTTAACACTGAAGATGAGACACATTCAGGAAGAAGAGTGCTGAAGGCCAAGCGACGAATATTGTCAGGTCCAATACCTCATCAAGTGATAAAATCAAACAAGAAAAGTTTAGAACGAAATGATCAAATATCTACACAACAACCCGCAGTAGTTTCACCGACAGAAATTCTCCAGGACTCAAACTTTGAAGATTTTTTGAAAAAAGTCGATAATTTGACAGTTAGTGCAAATGACGCAACCACATCGGAAATAAATACCGTTACACCAAATAACGAAAATGTCCAAGAAACAAAAAAACCAACGAAAAAAACAAAAAGTGTCATTAAAAAAGAATTATCCACTCTTTCAACAGACAAAGGCACTGTGGCACCCACTCATTCGTACATTCAAGTCAATCGGTCAGAGAGAACCAAAGTACCTTTCGTCAAGAAAACTTTACCGATAGAGGATTATCGACAAGAAATTGTAGATGCAGTGACAAATCACCGAGTAACCATCATTACAGGGTACACAGGGTGCGGAAAGAGCACACGTAAGTCGAAATCAATTTCCCTCTCATTAATACCTCATTCAGAAATACCGCAGTACATTTATGAATCATCAAAATTTTTACGATTTAAAATTTTGTGCACACAACCAAGACGTCTAGCCGCAATCTCTCTCGCAGAGCGCGTATCACAAGAACGAAATGAAAAAGTGGGCCGAACTGTGGGTTACTCCATTGGTGGACAAAAAGTAAAAATCAAAATCACACATGCTAATCATTTTTAGAATTACAATCATTACACAAGCATCACTTTCATGACCACTGGTTGCCTTACCGAAAAGATCTTATCGTCCAGTCAAGCACTTTCAAAGTTCACTCACGTCATCATTGACGAAGTCCATGAAAGAGATGTAGAAAATGATCTTTTACTCAACTTGATGCGATATGCACTCCAAGAACATCCGACACTTCGTCTCATCCTAATGAGCGCAACCATTGATCCAGAAAAGTTCACCAACTACTTTTCCACGTGTTTAATTGATCCGTATGTTAAATGACACCACTCACTTTTTTAATCCATCACAGTACCATTCCACAAATATTCGTTCCATCAGGATGCTTCCCCGTCACAGAACATTACTTGGAGGACATGTTACAAATATTACCAGCCAACGACGAATCACAATTGAGATCCATCCTCAACACACCAACCACACCCAACATATCAAAACCACGTTTAGAATACGTATTAGACTACATTATTCACATGCATCAATCGCAACCCACGTCCCATTCCTACCTCATCTTCTTACCAGGAATCTCCGACATTGAGAATTTATACGGAATGTTAGAATCAAGACATACCAACAATAGCATGGAAATTCATGTTCTCCATTCCATCGTTAACATTGAAGAACAAGAATCCATTTTCGACGCATCTCCCATGCATGTTAGAAAAATAATATTGGCCACCAACATAGCCGAATCAAGCATCACCATACCCGATTGTCAAGTGGTGATTGATTTTTGTTTATCAAAATCAACATCATGGGATCCCATCACACAAATCAAGAATTTGAATTTGAGTTGGATATCGAAGGATTCTGCACAACAACGAAAGGGAAGGTCCGGTAGGGTGAGTCGTGGCTCGTTGTATCGAATCGTCACAAAATCACATTTCGAATCGCTTCACAACACGGTCACTCCTCAGATTCAACAAGAACCATTGGACAGTTTGATATTGCGCATACTTCGCAACACAAAGTGGGATACGCCGAGTAAAGTGCTCAGCGAATGCATCGATCCTCCCAATTTATCCAATTTACATTCTGCATACGAAAAGTTAATTAGCATGGGCGCCATCTCACATTCCCACAAATCATCTCAATCTGATGCAAACGAACAATTGTTCAAAATTACAAATTTGGGCGAATTGTTATCTTGCATGCCCATCGATTTGAATTCGAGCATGTTGGTGATTTATGGATTTGCATTCGGATTCCTACACGAATGTATTGCATTAGCGAGCATCATCGCCAGAAAGAGTCCCATACACATCGATCGTCAATACGTGATACCCACGACAAGAGCTCTTTTAAAATACTCCAACAACTCTCATAGCGACTTGATCGCTTCGTTAAGAGCATACTCGGTGTGGCAAAACGAAAGCAAGTCCATACGTTCCTCCGCCACCATGTTCCAAAAGAGAAAATGGTGCGCCGAGCGTTGGTTACATTATAAAACACTTGTGGAGATTGATTACACCTGCAAAGATATCTATAGATCGATGCAACGATATCGATTCACCAGTAACGAGTCTTTACGGACCATAAGAGAGTTGCAACAAGGTGACGAGACCATACTAAAGTGTTTATTATGTGCTGCATTCTCAAAAAACATGTTGATCGGGAAACAAATCAATCCCAAAAAGTCACAAATGGCAACGATACCTCCTTCGATGGACCCTTTGAATTCGATCATTGTCAATAATGGACCAGGCGTAGCGCCGCTCGATCATTCATCTCTTGCATTCTTTTTCGAGAATATACAGGGTGGTTGTGGTTCTGTCAAGTCCATCAAGAATTCAAAAAAAAATAACTCTTCTAGCGTCTATGTCGAGTTTTGTCCCAACGAAAGCGATCCTTCTGATCATTCGAGCGTATTGCTCGCAACTAGGTTTAGAAAGATCAAACCCTTTCGTTTCTCTACGTCCTTTAAAAAATCAATGATGATTAGTATGTTGGGCGATGATTTTGAAGTGGAACATGATTTGAGTTTTGAGAGCGTTACTGTATTTCCTAACGTACAAGTAATCGTGGAACCAGTGTTCATGTTAGAAAGGAGCGTCAAATTATCTGGTTCGTCTGTAGTTTGTCCCTTGTTGAAACCACCTTCTTCTTCTAATAAAGAATTAGTTTCTTCTGGTCATCATCATTTCTCTGAAATGGTGATCATACCCGTCATCTTTCATGGCATTAATAATAATTCAATGTTCTTTGCATCAGAGTGTACTTTGTTGCCTCCTATTCATAAGTTTAAGGACTTGGTGATGATTTTGTTTTCTAATCATGCCGAGATTAAATCAAAACAGCAAGTGGAGCAATTGGGCGTTAATTATGTGATTCAAAAGTCTGGTACTTGTCAGAGCATTTCAATGATGCTCTTGGAAAAGTACAAGGATGTGGTAGATGACTTACGAGAGTATATTCAATCTTGTGTCTTGTTTGCGAGCGTGCGCAAGTCACAAGTCGATTCTAATGATGATGGCAATGGCGTAGTTGATTTGAGTCCTTTTGATTTAGCAAAGACTGAATTGTTGTGTAAGGTGTTATTGAGCTCTGATAAGGCTGTCGTCCCCATGTTGAACGAATCAATAGAGATCTTGCAAGTACCTGATCATGCTTATAAACATGTGATTGGTAGGTCTAGAACTAATATTGATTTGATTAAAATGGCGAGTGGTGCGAGAATATCGGTGGATCATCACGATAAGACCGTCACCATTCGTTACTATCAAAAGAAACAAATGCAAATTGCAAAAAGGATGATACAGCAAGCAATTCTTAATGCTGTGGTGGTGTTTAATCATCCAGAGGAGGCTCATTTGGTGCTGGAGGTACCAGAGTCATCAGGAATGTTGCCGGAGGTTGCTAATGTGGTGTACATCAAGACAATTGATCCCAAAGGGACAGATAAAATATTTTATACTCTTGCCTGTGTGCCAGGCGCTCATTCTTATGATAACTTTTCTGCTTTTAATTGTGTTGATCCAGAGTGTTTTGTTGATGATCCTACCTTGAGTAGAAATCTAGTCAAGTCGTCATTGATTAGATATCAAAGTCCTTTGGTCCATAAGACCATGTTTCACCGGTTGTCTTCGCTCATGGCCAATGTATTATCCAGAGTGGATGATGTCTCCACTCCACATGGATTCTTGAAGGCACATGAAACGAAATTTAATGTATCGTGTCATTTGGGCCGTCAGTTCTTTTATCCTCCCAAAACACAGCGTACCCTTATCATACCGTACGCTGATCACGATTCATATGGTGATTTTAGAACAACTACTCCTCTGGCATTATTCCTTAGATATAGCATCGGTCATGGTAGAGACATTAAAACATTGTTTAGCGACGATGCACACCACGCCCTGTCGCGTGTGGTGAATCGTTTAGAAAAGGACTGGGTCGTGAGAAAATATGGCCATGGTGTTTTGCAAGTTAGCATCAACATGGTCGACAGTAAGAAACAGAAGCGCTTCGATATTCAAATAAAAATTGAAAATGAACAAATTATATTTGAGAGGCTTAAGCAGGAGAGCGAAAAACATGCTTTTTTGTCTTTTGTTCAGATTCCAAATGCAAACTCGAATGTATTGTCTGATACAGTCGATTATAGTTTAAAATTGTCTTCTTACCGTGGTACTACCAGTATAAATAATGTTGGTAGGGGAATCAGAAAAGTTGTAAATGCTTTAAGATGGGACTCATCAAAAGGCGTTTATTTTGATGTAAAAACTCTTCCTCAAGATCGATTCTTATTTGGTACCATAAGTTATAGAACTAGAACTGAGTACATCAATTTTGCATACCCAAATGTTGTAGTTTGTATTGACAATGTGAGAGAGGACTCACTAGATGCAGTTGACATTACGAAAATACAATTCAAAGATGAAACAGAATTGTCGTCCTTAAACAAAGACAATTTGGCCATCCATTTTAATTTACTACTAGAAAAAGTAAAGACTTTCGTCAAATAAATATCATTTTTTAACTGTGGTATAGAAACTGCACATTTTGTTTCCGTATAATCTATCTTATTGTAAGTGGTGTGCGAGTGGTGTGCGTAACAAGATATGAACGTGAGTCTAGATTTGAAGAGATAAGTGATTAATGTTTTTTTGGAGATGGAATGTATTCTGAAGGAGAGGGGATTTAATTCAAAAAGATTCTATGAAATCGATCTCAAGAAATACCCTTTTGTTAAATATATCAATTATTCTTTATAAATAATCAGGTACGTAGATTTGATAACCCCGTAGAAGAGATCCAACATCATCTTAGAAACCCTTCGAACTATAGAGGTAAAAATAAATAAAAATAGATTATTAAGTAAGATTCAATTCCCTGGAAGGACTTGTTGACCATTAAAACGAAAGGACAAAAATAAATTGGGACTTTTAAAATTGGAACAATTAATTATAGGATATCTAGCAAAAAACAATGACAACAACAACATCCACACAGTTCTACCAAGGCTGGCCCATTAGTTCTTCAGTCATGAAGGACAAGCCGTACTACACTGCCTATCCCGAGATCCTGCAAGAACAAAGAGAAGAGATATCGAGACTCCAACCTTTCACTATGGTATTGCCTCAAAAATCTTCCATCAAATATCAATCAGTATCCCCCACAAATTTCATGAAACCACGCAAAGAGAAAACAACAAATAGAAAACCACAAAAAAAGCCCAAGAAGAACAAAATCAAAATACCAGCTCATGACATAATAAGGTTTATGACACTACCACAACCAACGGGCGGCTATAAAATTAGGAGTCTCGATTTCTACACTAAAAAGAAGATATTATGAGTTAGAATGGGGTAGATGGCCTTCACACATTACTCACGAGTCTGATTCGAGCATGAGTGATGAATCTGATTCAGACATTGAGATCAGCATACCAACTGATGTCGGCACATCCTCCGAAGATAAGGGCAGAATCTCCTTTTTGGTGGACGCAGAACGTCCAGATTCAAACAACAGTTTAGATGCAACAACACAAAAAATACTGCAGTGCGCATTCAAGCAACATGTTAACTAACTTGTAATAATAATTGTAAAATTAAATCAATAAATAAACCATTAAGGATATCATTCTGTTTATTGTCTCATTGGTCACCAACTAGTAAATGACATTTTCATGGTATAATGTTCCCGCGATAAGAGTATTCTTTGAGCCTCGTTAGCATGGCTCGTGCGGAAATATTCTGGTTCTCTTTTGTCTCCCTGTCCATCTAAATCTTGAATCGTTGATTGTATAATTTGGACTATATCCCTTGTACGATATACCCTCGTCAAGCTTTACGTCATTCAGCCTCAAAAGTTTGCCCTTAAATGTGGGTGAAGTGATTGTTACTTTTTTTGGTTCCTCTGAAATTATCGAGTTTCTTGTTTTATTCCGGTTCATTCTCGCTTTTACATCTTCCAAGAAGACGGCACTTTCTTTAAAATTATGTTTTTGAACTGTACTGCTTTCTATAAGTACCTCGTTTAAAAGTTCTCTCGGGCTACCATCATATTCTGTGGACCATTCTACCGTCTTCTTGTTCTTGTTCTTTTCGTGTTGGAAGTTGCCCATCAAGTTTATAATCAAATGGTTTTTTTGGTCGGTCTTCTCAACCTTCAACTCATAACGCATTTCATGCGCTTGCTTTCGTAGTGTGATTTTCACCGGTTTTTCATGTAAATACTTTGGTTGACCTAGACAATGTCGTTATCAACTCGACATGATTATCTATGACCATTCGAGGTTTGACCTTCATTCTTGTCAATTGATGCTATGATAAGTTGATACATCAAGTAGCTGCTAATGACGGTTATCAAATAGATAGATTGTAGGAAATAGTATAATAATAATTCGAAGAAACTTTTTTTACTACCAATACCTTCTCCGAGTAATTATCTTCTGTCCACCTAAAATTGTTTTTACTATATACATATCGGAGTACCAATGAATAGAAGGATGTCTGCTTTATTTTTTTAACCACAAAATTGTACAAACTTAGCTTGGAGAATATTCTGCTGTCGACACCTCTGAGGACCAAGTTTTGAGGACGGCTAACATTGGTTTGACTGGCAGTGATGGGTTTGAAGAATCTTCCTGGGTCACTATCAATGATCGGCTTCTTTTTTTCTTACTTCTGACTTTGGTTTGCTTAACTGGTGTTTAGAGGTCTATGTCTAAATTATGTTCTTCGGGTTTGGGTTCTTCGGTGAGATCAATGGAGTCTGGTTTCGGTAGATCGTGAATGTTGATTGGTGCCGTTCTGATTTATTTGACTGGTTCCTGAGTGAAATTTTTGATTCTTAAAACATTGTTTTTTTTGTTCTTGTGAGGGACCAACGTTGAATTGATAGGAAAACTGTATTAGGTTTCCACGAACACCCCAACAGTTTTATCGGCTACTTATTTGTTGATTCAATTCTGGTTGATGTAATTCCATCACATCGTCATGTCATATTGATTGTACTCCTCCCTCAGCCTTGTTTTGAATAAATTTTGTTGGAGAAATGGTTTCAGCAGGCTCAACAATGTTGATGGCGTTTGCTGTAACACGACGTTATAACCGGTTATAACTTCCGTCAGGGCCCCGTAAGCTATCTCCTACATTTATTTTCAGAATATGAGGATAATGTGTCCCAAAATATCTTTTTGACAAATTTAACAGTCAGAAGATGAGATCAGACACCTCTATCCATATTTGAAATTAGTGTTGTTTATGGCAAATGATAATTATTGATAGTCTACATGATCCATAGGAATCATTCTTGATATCAACTAACCAATCTGTATTAAACATTTCATTGTTTAATATTTTAGACCCACAAGGGGTCCGGCACATTATTTTATGTGGAATTAACCATTCAAATCATTCCAAAGACACGAAGAATGCAAAATGGACACCCACATAGCGTCGCTGCCGACAAGGTCGTTTATAGGAACTAGTTTTAACATAATACCGCCGCACGGGCCTTAGACGGGTCAATGGTAATTTCTAAAAATATAAAGATCTAGAAAGGGTATTCCACGATTATGATGTTTTTACAAATACAAAGTCCTTCAAGACGTTTTAGGTCATGTCCGAAGCCCCACCAACTGAACCTGAGGAAAGCGTTATGGATACCTCCATAGAAGAGGGCCTATGCCTATTTTCATGCACATACTGTAATAAGCTTCATCGCAAGTGTGATCGCAGGTTACCCTCCTGCTCTGAATGCATTAAAAGAAGTAAGGATTGTGTTTACGAAAAGCCGAAAAGGATCAGGAGAAGAAAAAGCAAAGATGTCAGGGCATCGTTTGATACTCCCTTCACCAAAACTTTAAAATTTCATCACATCAATATACCCGTTTCTGATACAGGCACCCCAATAGATGTTGCAAACATTGTACCACCAACAACATTTAACAAAACGGTAGCATCGCTACCCAAAGAGCAAATAACAATAAGTCCCGAGGCACAGATGGAAGAATGCTTTGAAAACATTTACTTTAACATTCCTTACTTTTCGGCATCCGACAGAGAAACACTTTACAAATACAGACAAATAGACATTAATACAAACTTGTCACAGTTTACAGAAAAGCAGTTAAAGCTGCTGTCCATAATCTTCGCCATCAAAGGTTAGCATTATTTAAAAAAAACATTCTAAACAACCAACAGCATTTTTCCACCACAGACTGGGACACAATGACTTGTCAAAAAAGGCCCTGGAAATCACGCTAAAAATCGTGGGCAGCATTCACTACACGGCCACATCAAGCCTAAGCACGGCTTGTTGTTTCACATACCTAGCGCTCATTTACGGAGACATGAACGACACGGACAAACTCTACTATTATTCACACAACATTCGTGGATACCTACGTAGGTCAGAACTAACATCCGTCGAAATTGAATCGGTGGCACAAAGAAGTTTAAGAGAAGTCAAGACACAATACCTTCGAACATTATACCATCTGGGCGTCTATCACAGCTCGTGCATCAACGACATGTGTCGTTTGTTCAAAATACTTTTATGCCTTCATTTGCTCACCAAACAACATCGATTGATTTGTGACGTGGTCAACCAACCGACGCGCCAAGGAGAAAATGTTTCAATGATTGGTTTCAATCCACAAGATGAAGAATTCTGTCGATTCCTTCCCCTAATCGACGTGATCCGATACGATCTGGATAATTACAAATCCACAATGCCCCTCACCACGGACATGCTGGACATTTTGACATCTCGCACCAAACAAACGCTCGCAGAACCTACGGACGTTAGTGGTGCTGATTTGTATTCGCGCCGCATGGGATTCTACATTGTGTGTCATGGAGCAAAGCTGCAATGCTTGCGTGCCTCTGGTTTGGAAGCGTATCAAATGACAAGAGAGGTGGCGAGTTACATTTTGGAATTGGCATCTTCGCCTTCGTTTCATTATTGTCACCGAACGGCGGTGGCCGCAGTGGCTGCGAGCGTTTCCTACTTTTTAGCATTGCTCGAATCCCAGCAGTCCTCTACGCAGGCGTCACAAATGGCCGTCATGAACAGCATCCAATCGGGTGTTACCATCATGAACAACATGTGCATCAAGTATCCTGTCATTGCGATGAATTATGGCGAAATATTGAAAGCCGCTGCGAGCGTGTTGGACCAGTATCATAAAGTACAAATTCCAAAGAGCGTGTTGGAGACAAGACTCAACGTTGCACCTTTCGAAAACATTTTGATACATGGAACGCAGGATAGTATGATTTGTAGCGATCCTAGTCCGGTTGTGCAGGGCAGCGATATAGAAACTCTGTTACATCAATTCTTTTTGGAGAAGGATAGTAAGCAGGAGTTAAGAAGGTCCATCGGAACTCCGACACCCCATGATTTGTTTTTGTAATGTATATATAAATTATTTATCAGAGAGTGCTTCTTGTTTGTGTACATGTAATAAATGCAAGAATAGTTGTTACTTTTATGCGATATGTCATGTGACTTGTTTTTGAGAGTTTTGATTTGGAGGATTCTAGTTGATCAACTAGAATCCTTGCGAACTCCGCTGAACTTTAATGATGTCCAGGCGAACAGACGAGGTTAAGGTGGCCTTAGATCATGCCAAGTCTAATATGCATGAGATGAATGAAAAGTATAACACAAGCTTTGCTGGGTATATTCAAAATAAAAAGTATGGAGCTTTTCATTCAAAAATTAATCTTCAATTAGTGAACACGAGAAGGGACTTGATGATATACATAAGATATTGAGGAAATATCTGGATCTACCGTCATTAGACTTTAACATTCCTTCAGAGACAACGCTGGAACCCGAACTACAAATGATTAACCATAACATTGTCAACGTATCAGACATGTTACCAAAATATGAAAAAATCAAGTTATATGAGCAAGGGCTAAAGAATGAAATCACAAAATTGAACGAATTGTTCCTAAAGATTCACGAATCAACAAAGAACTTGCATTTTCCATCAGACCTGTACCAAATTGATCCAAAGTCAGTACTTTACTTTGTACTCCCTCACATCTACTAGACTCAAAAAGAAGATGGATGACACTTTTAAAAGTTTAAATGAAATTAAAAACCTTCCTGAAAGCGATGGTCCATCTCAACAAGATACAAGTTTAATTATTGACCAATTAAACTCCACTTTGAATGAATTGAACAAATTGTGCAATCAAACCATCGACCGTATGCATCAAGCTGAAAAATCCTTCAGTGAGAAGATCATGCTAAGTTCGTCTTTGGACACTTTTAGAACAAAACGTTCAACCATCACAAAATTTGATTGTATAACACGTAAGTACATTTTTCAAACATTTTTTTAATCTTTTTACAGCCGCCTACTACATCACCTTGTTGGAAATACAACGAAGGATTCAATTCAAAAACATTTTCGAAAAGAGGATCAAGTTAATGAACGAACAATTACAACAGGAGTTCAGAGAAGAAGCCAGACAGCAAAGATTATATCTAAAGTACATACGAAGATACCTGCCTCAAGGATTTTGGCCTGAAATATTTGACTTGAGTTTTGAGTGTCCACAAGTGACCATCTCTGATTTAAGACCAATGCCACAAATAAACATTGATCATCAAGAGGTACTATTTTTAGTCCTATTGTTGTTTTACTTTTTAGATCTTAAAAAAGAAGGGTCATTTGTTTTCGAAAATCTTTGTTCAGAATGAATACGAAAGGGAACATGTGGAAGATTTGGTGAATTCTATCGACTACATCAAAGCACAAAATGAAAACTTGGACATAAGTGTTGACCAACTCAAGTCACAAATAGAAGAACTAAAGTCACGACACGAAAAAGAACTACTTTCAAAGCAGTACGTTAATTTTTCAATTCCACTTAAAATGTACTTGTAGAAGTGAGGTTAATAATCTTGAAAAGAAATTAGCCACAATGAGTCAGCAACTAAAAATGACACAGGATGAATCCACAAAACTTTCGTTACAACTTGAAGCATCAAGAATTGATTCAGAGTCAAAATCACAAACATTAAACCAAAAGATGAACGAAATAAACCACGAAACCATTATACTAAAAACATTAAACCAACAATATAGAAAAGAATCAGAGTAAGTCATCTCACATGGTGTCACACACTAATTTTTACATTAGAGAAAAAACAACAAACCTTCAACAAGAACTAAAAAAGACAAACGCATTATTGGACTCATCCAAACAGTACAACGAAAATCTTAAACAACAATTATCAAAACAACTTCAAGAACATTCCAATCTCACAATGGAGCGATCCAAACTTGAATCAACCAACAGAGACCTATCAAACCAAATCAACATTTTAACATTAAACGTTCGTCATTCATTTCACACACATTAACATTAGTAGAATACATCATTAAAAGAAGACAGTGAAACATTAAACAGAAACAATCTAGATTTACAAACACGGGTGGACGAATTACAATGCGAACTATTGAGCACATCAACAAACTTGACAAAATTAGATCAAAGCCTTCAAAAACAAGTACAAACTTTAAAAGACCATGAAGTCCTCCAAAACAAAAGAGTAATCAAAAATCATTAATTTTCATTTTTACATTCCTAGATCAAAAAGATGGAACTCATTTCAAAAGAAAAGGAAAAACATTTTAACGATCAGGTTTGATTTTTGATTGATTCTTTTTTTTACATTTTTTTTAGGTCAAGAGCCTAGAAGTACAGTTGGAAGAAGTAAATTCAATTTGCAACGCAAAACAAGGAGAACTCGATAGTATATTGTTGAGCGCTAGGCTTAGTGAAGAAAATCATCAAAAACTCAATGACGTGTTGGCTGACTTCTTTAAGGGTTTGATCTTTTGTGCAGATGTTGTCGATGCCAGAAGAGCGTCCTCTAATTTACAAAACATTGTTGACACGCAAGACTATATTCATTTAAATGACGAGACTTTTAGTGAGTTCCTTCAGTACATTGCTAGAAATATAAAATGATTAAAAAAAGATTTTTATTTTTGTAATTTTGTTGTTGCGTACTCAATCAAGTCTGATATTTGCTTGTCTTGTGGTTGCATTTTGGCGGCAGAATGTAAATCATTTAGTGCATGATTGATGCGATCGCTTCTTAGAAATATTTTTGATCTTTCGACGAGGGCCTCTGAATCGTTTGGATCTAACATCAAGACTCTGTCAAAGTCAAGCAGTGCATCGTCTAATCTATTTAAATGTTTAGAATATAAAATACCTCTGTTAAAGAATGATTCAAGCATGTTGGCGTCGAGGCTGATGGCTGACGAAAAGTCCTTGACAGCTTCCTCATGTCTATTTAAACTCGTAAGGATGACACCACGCTCAAAGAAAACACCAGAGTTGACCAAATTATTTTTCAAGTTGATGTAGCCATTGTAAAGGTTCAATACTTTTTCATTGTCAACATTGACCGAATCACGATTGACCAAAGCACGAGCAAATTCAAGTTCAGCATTAATTAGTTGGTCCGGCTTTTTAGATTGTAAAATCTTTTCAAACTCAACAACTGCTTGGTCGTTCTTGTCTTGAGACTTTAAACAGATTCCTAAATTATATTTTGCAGTTAGATCATTTGGATCGTTTTCTACAATTCTTCGGAAGCACTGCTCCGCTTCACTGAATTGTCTTTTTTCGTGAAGAATATTACCTAGGTTGATGTTTGCGAACACGTGTGAGGGATCTGCAATAATGGCCTTTTTATAATAATCAATTGCATCAGTGATGTTGTGAGATTTTTTGTAGTGCTCGGCCAAATAAAAATAAGCCTCGGCATTTTTGTCATTGTACTTGATGGATTCTTGTAAGTCGGATACACATTTTTCTGTTTGATCTAAATCTCCATATGCTCGTCCGCGATTCGCGTGTAGTTGAGAGTACGTCTTTGGGTCATTAGAGTTTGGTTTGTGTTCGTCCTCCAACTTCATTCTATCCAAGGCGTAGTCATAATCCTTTATAGCAGCTTCGTTGTCTTTGATTTTGAAGTAAAGGTTCGCTCTTTGTATGATGTACTGACTAATCCGAACGTTGGTATTCTTGTTGGGAATGTATGGGGCGATCTTAATTGCCTCGCTGTAATCCTTGAAGGCAAGTTCGTAATTTTCAAGATGTTTCTGTGTTTGACCTCTGGCAAAAAGTGACTTTACGTGAATCTCTCTTAACATTCCACTTTCTGCTGTGATCTGCACTACTTGGTTAAAGTTGTCAAGTGACTTCGAGAATTCTGTTGCTTGGGCGTATTTTTGTGCGTTGTTAAACAAGGTCAACGATTGTTGTGCTCGTTCCTTGAGTATAGACCCGCTTGTGTCAGCATCATTATCATTTAGCACAACTCTCTTGTTTTTGTTTTCAGTTGACAAGGTTTCAGATAAAGTCGTATAAATATCGGGACTTGCTGCTCCACTTTCTTTTGATATGTTCATCGTTATCCTTTTTCTATCTAGTTGAGGAGGAGGCGAAAGGGGCTTAGGAGGTGGCGCGCCATGAACACTATTCCTTCTTACATTTGTTGGGTGAAGGTGTTTAAGTGCTTCTTGCTCTAGTCCCCCCTTACCAAATGCTTTCGGGTCCACTCCTACTTGTTTAGATAATGATTGATCCTCTACACTTTTCAGGTTAGGTGCTGACATTGTTGAAACCTTTTTGTGTCAAATCCTTTTGGATTTTACTGAAAAGTGAGTGACATGAGGCGTTGTAAGGATAAAGCTTATACCAAAAGAAATGAGATGATACGAAGGAAGCATTACTCCACTATATCTGTATACAGTACTATCCTCACCTAGTAGAATCATGTAGAAGCAGCCGCAATAATCACAATCGACTAATTAAGTAGCTATGGCTTAAAAATCTTCATAAATTTTTTTATAGAAAAGATCCCTATCTAAACTTATTATAAATTTTATTACATATTGTGTTAACATGAAATTTAAGTGCATCGATGGCCGAGTGGTTAAGGCGACAGACTTGAAATCTGTTGTGGAAACACGCACAGGTTAGAACCCTACTCGATGCGAGTTTTTTGTTAACAGACAATCATCTTTTCTAAATTAGCCATCCTGTACTTCGAGGCGAGTTCTGCGTTTGAAACTTTTCCAAATTTGTTGTAAAAAGATGTAGCAAACTGATAGCCATTGCAACACAAACAACGAGTTTAAAAACAAACACTCGATATATTATAGCAAATTCCATATGATGTTTTTGTATTCCGATCCCATTCATTTGTTAGGAACTTTTTGTTACTTATCAGAGATCAATCCGCCTTGAAAAAATTCTGTTGTAAAAATAACAAAACCTTCTTAAACAATGTCGGACGTTAAGAGACAATTAAAGCTCAAGTCAGCCGCAGCTAAAAGATTGTTGAAGGAATTCCAATCATACCAACAAGAGGAAACTAGAGAGAAACAACGTCTAGAGAAATTGATTAGCGAAAAAGCAGACGAGACTTCCATAAAGCAGCAAAAGAATGTAATTAGCGAGACAAGTCAAATGATACCCTATTGCAAGAAGAAGCTTGAACAAGCTGTTGAGGACTTGAACAACACTGTAATTAAAATTAACTCCAACTACTTACATTTTTAAGAAGGACAAATGCACCGAAGCCGAAAGTGATCTAGAGGAGCTAAATGAAGCAAATGATGTTTTGTTGTTAATTGAAGATGCTAATGTGTTTGTGAAGAAGAACGTTGGTTCTGCAGATGATGTATAAACTTTATTTTGTTCAATTACATGAATCCATCGTCGTCGTCATAAGCCGTTCCTCCGGTACCTGCTGTTACAGCTCCAAAATCATATGGGTCTTCAACTTTCGCTGTTGTTCTTACAGTGTTCTTCTTGCTTGGTGCTGGCTTGTTTCTTGCGTTCTTCTCGTCCTCTTCCTTCTTTTTGATTAAGGATGTCAAATGTGTGGAGATGGCTCTTTGGTCAACCAACTTCATGTCTTTTGTTAATCCTTCAACGACACGTTTGACAAAGTTTAAGTAACGTTTGGACTCTACATACTCAACGCTCTTGTCGGTGAAAATGTCTGCTAGCTCGTTAAACTCCTTGTCTGTCTTTGGGTTTAGTGAATGAATGTCTTTTGTACCCTTGTCGGTCTTGGTTTTGGTTGGCTTGTTGGAGATGTCGAGATCTCCTAAAAGATCCTTGGCATTTTCAAAGTCGGCCTGTTGCCTTAACCTCTCCTCCTCTTCTTTAGTTAGTGGTACGCCCTTCTCTGTTTCTGCGGCTTTAGCGTGTTGAGGTTGTTGTGCTTTTGCTTTGTTTTCTTTGCGGGACCTTTGGAGTTCTTCATTCTTTTTTCTTTGTTCCTCGACTTTTTTAGCTTGTTCAGCCTTCTTTTTCTGCACAATGTAAGTCATAGAAAGAATTTAAATTATCTTACCTTTTCATCTTCTACAGCCTTTTCTTCTCTCTCCGCAGCGGTTTCCCAGTCCTCTTCTTCATCGTCGTCGTTGGATGCTGTGTTGTTTGTTGATTTAATGTTTGTAGTTTGTTGGTCGGGCTTTACGACGACCTCATCTTCTTCTTCGTCCTACCATTTATTTAGCATCAGTGTTCCTTGTGCTTACCCAGTCGAAACCTGAACTCATTGTGTGAACTTTTTTTCTTTTTTATTTATTTTTAAAACATGAACGAAGAAGACATTAAGAAGCTCGCTGCTGCTCAACAGCAACAAGGTGGAGGAGAGGCTGACGCGGCAGCACAAGCCAAACAACAGCAACAGCAAGTAGAGGAGGCGCAAGTAAGATTCAATTGTTTTTGTCACTAAGTTTTTAGGCTAGAAAAAATCAAATTTTGAGTCAAATTCTAGAAGCTGATGCCTATTCTAGACGTAATTCACATTTAAATACGATCGATGTATAATTATTTGTAGTGCAGAGGATATCTTTGGTCAGACCAGACAGATGTGCACAAGTAGAAGCATCTTTGATCAAAATGGCCACAAACAGACAGTTATCTGGCAAGGTTTCCGAAAAGCAACTAATTGGGATGTTAGAGCAATACAGCGAACAAACAAAACCAAAAACAAAGATTACCGTAAGTCAAGACCCACTCCACGCTTGAGTTTTATACTTTAAAAGATCCAAAGAAAGAACAACCTATGGGACGAAGACGATGATTTTAATGATGACACAGACAGTGATTAAAAAATGTTTTTTATAAAAAGGTCAAGTGCAATTATGTATACAATGAAAGTCAAATACTTGTTATAATTTATCCCAATCACCAGCTGTTTGTAAATGCGACGAATTACTATCTTGTTTTGATTCTTCCTTCTTTGGTGGTCCCGTGACCATACTTCTGCGATCATCTCTTTCTCCTCTGCGATCGTCGCCTCTAGCATCCAAGGGACTAGGAGAAGCTCTCCTCCTCCTTCTCATGTCATCTCCACCACCACGTCTATCATCTCTCCTGCTGTCCTCTCTCCTATCCCTACCATAATCATCATAAGGCATGGGTTGACGTGGTGGGTAAGGATAGTCTCCATAGTAACCGTCGCCTCTCCTGGGAGGAGATGGTCTCTTGCCCTGAGGTGCGTCGTACCTATAGTAATCTCTTGGATCGTAGGCGGGTGGCGCATATCTGGGATCGTAGCCGTAGGGAGGCACTGGTTGTGGTGGGTACGAATAGTAAGGATCTGATCTCGCATAGGGGTCGGCTGGCATTGACCCGTACTGATAGGGATAGGGAACGGGCGGGAAACCGTGTCCGTGATGACTCCTGGATGGAGGTCCTGGATAGGCGGGCGCACCTGGGGAAGGACTCCTTCCTCCCGGGTAGGGACGGAACCGGCTGCTCTTTGTGTTGTCTTTTGCAAAATCAACTTGTACTTGTTTGCCATCTATGGATTGATAAGTGACTGATGAAAAAAGAAGGCATTACCTATTGATACGCCTTGGCTGACAGCTTTTTTGGCATCATCTGCATTTTCATAAGTAACAAAGCCATACCCGCGGTGAGCTCTCTGGTGCATGGAGTCGGGTGGTAGCCTGATGCTTGAAACTTTACCGAAGCGCGACATGGCTTCTTCGAGTCGTTGTTCGGTTACGCCATCGGGGAGACGAGCTATATATTCGCAGAAAACGGCAATATAAACGGAAATAAATTTGAAATATTCGATGTGGTGATAAGCGATGTTGTTGCGATTCGAGCGTCGAATTACGTACAGATATGAAGATTTCGTGGGTCTTTCGGTTCTCTCGGCTCTCTGGTATCTCGGTACGATCTGGACATTCTTCGGTACTCTTCTTCGATCGTTTTATGCAGTTTACCAGAATTACTCCTGGCCAACTATTTTTTAACCTTCAATCTCATTACAAACTCATACACCAATAATGCCCAAAAAGACATGTTCTGTTCCGCACAGATTTCAGAAGTTCAGACTTGATATCCCTTAGTTCATCACATCAATGTGAAAGCATTTTTTTCGCAAGAGCCTAACCGGCGTTGAATCAACAAACAACCGAACATCAACAATTTTATTTGGGTCGTTTCTAGCTTGAGCTATTATAATGACATGGCTACGAATTTTAGATTCAACATGGAACTACAATATCTTTGAATTCTTTTATAAGGATCCGACAGAGGCATTAGTCACATCTGAAAATTGGACAGGTTGATCATTTCTCTGCACATAAATCAAAAATAGGATATATATAGCAACTATAGTTTGTTTTCAGCACCAAACAAAGATATTGTTGAAAACTAGTTCTAATGATAAAATATGTTCGAACTGGGGATTGAACCCAGGACCCTAAGTGAACTTACTGATATGTAAGACTTATGATCTTTGTAGAATAAAGAACCACTGATCTATCCGAACGTCAGAAAATAGAAAATGGTGGACATACATATATAATTATACAGAGTTTCAAGGCTTTTAGTTTAAAGTATTCATGAGAACCCTGTTGTGGTGAGTTTTCTTTCACAACAAAGAAATTGCGAACTGGCTGTCGTAAATAGGGTTAGTATTGGACCTGTTGTGGGTACTGTTGGGTAGTTCATACCATATCTGGAACTTTGTCTAATCTCAAGTTCCACATCGCCCATGATCTACGTTACGTTCTTTTCTTCGAGTGGCTTTATTTATATTCAAGCTCGGTTAGATCAGATGCATAGCTTTTCTTTAACGAACACTTTGACGTCAAACTTCCATCCTCTCACAGTATTCAAGAGAAGAATTCTTGAATTGCTTTGTAAAGTTGATAATGAAGAGCAGAGCTCAGACGAGGATATTTAGAGCAGTGCTCTTCGTAATAGCTCTTTTCGCTTCATATTTTATTTACCAAAGACTATCTTCTCGCGTCAACACAAACATTAGGGCGAAAAAACATCAATCAAAGGATAAGAAGCCCAACTTGAAAAAGTCAAATCCTACTTATGGAATATCAAATGCCCGATGGGATGAAACAGCGCTGTATTTAGATAGAAGCGATATGTGCAACAAACTAATCAAACAGACTCAAGGTGCTGCTCTTCCATTCAATGCTCCGGTCCCACCAACTTGGGATCAATTGTCAACTGGCCAGAAAAGCGCTTTCACACTAAACAACAGAAAGACAACAGCCCATTTTCATTTAGATGACAGAGCAAACAGTAAAAAAACAGAATATCGGAAATACTCCAAGCAAGAAATTGATGAGTTAATAGCGAAGGCGAAAAGAAGAGAGACATACTACTACGGAGTCACTGATAAATACTTTTATGAGGCACTAGAAAAATACCCCATCAAAGGTAAAGATGTTGTCATTTTAGGCTCCCTCGTTCCCTGGTACGAAGCAATATGTGTTGCTTTTGAAGCGAAAAGTTGCACCACTATTGAATACAACAAGCTCGACTACGACCACCCACTCTTGAAGACAGTTACAGTATTTGACTACTTGAGGGATCCATTTGAAAAGAGGCAGGTGTTTGATGTTTCCATTTCAATATCATCGTATGAACACGACGGCTTGGGTAGATACGGCGACCCGCTTAATCCATTCGGAGATTTACAGACGGTCCTCAAGTCGAAATGCTTTATTAAAGAATTTGGATTAATGTACCTCGCTGTACCTCTAGGTCCTGATGAAATTAGATGGAATGCAGAACGTAGATACGGAAAGTGGAGATTACCGATGTTATTAAGACCATACACAGTATTGTACACTAGCGGAATGTACGCTGAGCTATTGGATAAACAATCTCCGGATGGCGTTCAGCCGACATTTGTCTTACTAAATGGACCATTTATGAAGGATGATCTCTACTATGAGGAAGGCGTTGTTCCTTATTAAAAATATTATTTTTGAAATCAACAATTACTTGAAAAGAAGATGATATACGTCTGTTACATTAAAGTATTGTTTATTGTATTAAGCTTTCATAGAAGAGGTAAATTTAAATGTACAAATCTTATCAAACCATAGACAACTTAGTTTGTTTCTCAAATATCTCCATCCCGTCCTCTTCGGTTCTGACCTATTCAAACCTGAAATTGCCATCTCACTAGGTATTCTACCTATCTTATTTAAATAATTACTGTCTTTGTATTTGATAAAGTCTATGAAAGTTTTGCTGTGAAGGTATCTGTGAAAGGAGTCGCTCATCAACTCAAGATAGACTATAACAAAGGCCTCATCGAATATTGTTTTTAAAAGTGCGTAGTCATAACTTGTTTCAAGTTGTTCTAGTTTCTTCACGATTGTGGCCTTTGTGGCTCCACTCAAATTTACTTCTCTTTCTGCTCCATCATGTATGTATGTCTTATTTATCATTTGTGCGCTAATACGATCAGGTTCTATTCTGAATTCTTTTGCAGATATCAAAAACAATAAAGGTTCATCTTGGTGCTTGCTCTTTAGGTAGGTCATGTAGTTGCTCCCGAGATCGTCAATATAAAACACAGCATCGAATTGGAACTCGAACTTGCCAAACAAATGTTGATTGCTGTTCATTATTTATTTTATGATTTAATACTTCGTCAATGCATCGACGAATAAAAGTATGATGCGGAGCTTATCTCAAAGTGCTTTTAATTAGAACATACAATACCTAGTAAAGTTGTTATGTTTTGATTTGGACATACACTGATGTGAATTAAGAACTATTCATCACTTATTTGTGATATGATTTGGGAATTTAAACCCTTTTAACGTTAGACCTCCGTATGGTTTTTCAGGCCAATAGTTTTAAAAGTTCTAATAGCAAACAGCAATGAATTAAAATGAACAAACTAACGTTTTAAAGTCATTTTACTGTTTGAGGCTAAGATCCCGTATTTAACTTAATTTCCTACATCTCTTTTTTCAACTTTGAAGCTCAAAAAAGGCTACTAGGAGAATCGAACTCCTGACTTCCATCTTACTAGGATGGCACTCTGCCGACTGAGTTAAGCAGCCATTGAAATTTTAATTGTTTGATAAGAATCTGTACAGAATTATGATTATAAATAATAGAAGTATTACCAAAAATTCATATTTGTTGATCATGAATAAATTCCGATGGAATGTGATCACGAACATCTCGACATGAGGCAGGCATTGCTCGAAAGAGCGTGCAACCTTGTTGGACATTTCAGATAATTATTTGTACATTTCAGATATCCGCAGTGCTATCAAAGTTTGATCAGACATATCCACTGGCTTGTTCCTGTTTCCCATATAATATTAATCTCATTTACTGAATATAACCAGATAGTATTATACATACAACATTGAATCAGAGAGATCATCATGATATGAGCGGCAACGGAATACACAGTAGAAGAGCGAAACAGAAACGAGCAAAGATCAAAAAAGTAGTCACTAGTACCATTACCAACTACAACATCTCTAGAGAGGTGGACCACGCTCACAACAAATAAATTACACTAACACATCACATCTCAACAATCCAATCCAGTTTGGCAAGATAGATGACCGATGGTTGATCCAAATATATAATTCCAAGCAATTCCATGGAAACATTTGTCATCTTTGTGTTGTTGGGGTGGAAGTCCTGCATGATAAACGTAGTAACCATTCTTCATACCAAGAATTAACGGTGCAATCAACTGCTTTCTTGTGTATATTTTTCTCTCGTCAGTATTGTTTGTGACAGAGAACGCAAACATGCTATTGAACTTCTCGGCAAACACGGGATCTATGTTGGTAATCTGACCGTAGATGCCAGTCGCAGATGGCTTCTTTAATTCATACATCCTAAAGTCATGAAAGAACGGCTCCAATTCTAAAACCAAGCAATCAGAATGTTTGTTGTACAATTGTTTGAAATCTTCGCTCTGGTGCACTGCAGATACCTTATCCACCTCCTCTGGAAAAAACCGAACATGCTTGCAATTTTCTTTTGAAGCAGAAAAGTTCATTAAATGGAACATCAGGGATAATCGATTCGAGTGATTCTTTTTTCTTCTTTCTTTGGTATATTGCTCTGATTTGCTTCCGTACGGCGTCTTTTTCTGGCAGGCTCATTGTTGTTTGCATTCAAATCTTCATGTCATGGGAGCCTGTTCTTATTCTTCCAACATCCTTCCATAAAGTCGTCGTCTAGTGGATGTCAACTTGTACAATGTTATGATACTTTGTTTCACCGGAAACTTTGTATCTTGTTCCAGGCTGGCAAACATTCGGTTAAAGTACTTTCCCAACAACTTCGACTTGGAGGTCTGTGAATTTCGCAGAGTGCATCGCAATAATAAATTTTTGTAGGGCTCTGCACGAATCACTTCGAACCATTTCGAATAAAAAAGATTTTGTCGCCATGCTACAAACAATACTTTCAAAATGGATTTTTACCGTCTTTTTGAGCAAGCGGCAAATTGCAGTTAAGGCGTTTCGTAACTCAATTTTCGCTGTTGTAGCAAATTTTTGGACCATCATAGAGACGTCCAATAAATTCCGCATTGATTCAGAAAATTCCTCGTAATACAAAATTTTTCTATCCAACCGGGTGTATTTGAACTTTTTCCGCTTTTCCTTGGTACTTCAATTTGGGGGAATTTCAAGTTCCGAATATGTATAAATAACTATTCAATAAGGGTTGTTCCGTTCAAAAGAATGAAAAACGACAACAGCTTTACAGATGAGATGAACGACATTGCCAATGATGCATCACAAACGGCTAGCATGTTTCTAGAG
>JAOPGA020000998.1:0-38669 GCA_026419775.2 Acrasis kona
AAAGGCAAGGATTATGATAAAGGGTGTCGCGTAGTGCTATTGGCTTATGAGGCATTTTATAAATACTTTGCAAAGAAATTTTATCTTGAATACCAAAGTACAGATGCACAAAAGTTTCTTTTATGGGGAAATAACTTAACAAGCCCAAGTGAAAAGTTTTGGTGGAAATTCATCTACTTTGATGCATTCTATTTTACTGAGTGGATCAGTTGTGTTCGTTATAATAATTGGGATGTACGGTTATTATTAATAAAAGCATGCATGCCTGTATTTTTGTCATTAGGCAAAACAAAATACCAACAATTATGTATGGATCATTTATTTGATCTGTACTGTGTGTATTCCAAGTTTCACTTTGATTTGTACAAGAAGAATTGGGTCATTCCCGCAGCACAAAGCGAGGGTCGATTCATTGCGATTGATGAGAAAGTTGAATTTATTAATGGTTGGGTGAAGAAGAGATTGAAGACATGTAAATCCGTTGATCGCATCAAATATTTGACGAAAATGTATAATTTGATGATGTTTTCGGAAGATGTTTGGAAATCAACATTCATTTGTGGCCAAAAAGTGTATCATACCAACAATGTTTGTTCTGGTGACGATATTAAGGACTTTTCAGAAATGCTCCCCAGTATTATTGACGCCACTGGAGGTGTGTTGGATGTCTTCGACGATGTTATTGAGTTCGATGATTTGGTGAGTATGCTGACAAAAGTTACAAAATCCTCGATTTCTGGTAACGCTTTAATGTGTGCGGTATATCGTTTGAGAGACAATCGGTGGATAGAGGACTTTGCTCAGGCCTACGCTGTATGATTAAAATAAAAGTTATTTTAGGTGCAGTTTTATTTTTATTTTGTCATTTATTATTTATGGGCAAGTACATTACGTATATGGTGAGGACAATGCATAGAATATATATAGTTAGCAATATAGTAGAGGTAAACCGCGCCTTGGTGGATGGATAACGATGTATGTTTAATAGCGATATACAACATTTAACAAATAGTTTTCTGAAATATTTCTAGCATGGTGCTCCGATACTAAACAGCACCCTTTAAGAGAATTTGCTTTGAGCCTCAAGCAGATTCTTGAAAAACATTGTACAGAAACTCGTTTTCAGTTAAGAAGCCAGAGGATTGGAGTAAATACAGCAATGGCGTTGAGTCGAATACTACAAGACAAACCGAAAATTACCACGCTAGACCTCCACGAGAACATAATAAGAGACAAAGGAATAAGTTGTCTACTCACAGATTATCTTATGATTGGACAGGTACCATTCGACTCACCATTCGACTTCAACATTAAACCGTTAGGCAAATAGTGCTGTTAGCAGTTTCACCAACACATCTTTTGTTTGTAACGTCACATCCTTAAATATAGGCTCAAACGACATCGGAGCAGAAGGAGGTCAGCTTCTGGCCACATTTCTCGAAACAAAATTTTGTAAATTAAGAACACTCATATTGGGAAGTGAAGTGGATGAACTATACACCAACAAGGTTCGTCGCTCTTTCACGCCTTGACTGCTACAACTATTTTAGATTGAAACAGAAACAGGAATAGCAATAGCTGAATCTTTGCTCAACAATCATACTCTAACAACTTTGGACTTGAATCGCAACACATTTCTCGGTAAAAAGAACCAAGAAGCATTCTTCGCTTTTGCTGATACATTCTCCCAAAATAAAACGATTAGCTGTCTAAGATTAGGAGAAACCAACATGTCGCCCATAGCAGCTGTTAATATCGTACAGGTGAGGAATTTTTGTATAAAGTTACGAATTCTAACTACTTTTAGTCTCTGCAAGGCAACTATAATCTAAGGTATCTAGATCTGCACGGCAACAGACTTACTGTTGAGGTTGCAGAGGCTTTAGGAAAATTAACTTCCGATCCGAACTGTCAAATTTCTACACTGCTACTTCAAAAGAATAGATTAAAAAATAGAGGAGCACAAATACTGTGTTCAGCTCTTACTAGTCAATTGGAGTTTGGTTGCTCTGGACTTAGAGGATAATGGAATTAACAAATGATGGGATTCCAGCCATAGCTGATTATCTACGGACAAATAGAACTCTTGTATACCTCAACTTGACCAATAATGAAATTTCTGCATTAGGGGTTGTTGATTTGAGTCAGTCGCTATACGGGAATAGCGTCATGTGTCATTTGGTGCTAAGCCAAAATAAAGTTGGGAACAAAGGTGCCATTGCATTGGGTGAACTACTTGAGACAACTGATTGTGGCCTTGTTCACTTAGAACTCAACAGTTGTGGTATTAGCGACGAGGGGTCCGTATCAATGGCTATTTCACTGACTCAGAATACGTCGCTGTTGACTCTTCGGTTGTACAATAATTACTTATCTGAAGATGCTGGAAAGGCAATCTCAGAATTACTTACAAAAAACAACACTATTGTGAATATAGATGTAAAGGGCAATCAGATTGACCACAGTACATATTTGAAGATAAAGAAAACACTATTAAGAAACAGAAATTCGAAGCTCTTGGTGGAACCTAATCAGGTAAAGTGCATTGCTTCTGCTGTAACTAACATTGTATCAAGTTAAAAGACCAAGTCATAAGATTGAAATACACCGAACATCTATTGAGAGAGGCAGAATCCTCTCTAAACGTAAATTCTAAACAAAGGGAGCGTAGCGAGGATAAAGTGAATGTTGCACTGGACGACAAACGGAAGATTGCCGACGATGGCGAATTCAATTTGGCGGAAATTATTGCTCAAATAAAAGAAGAACAAATTGTCATTAACGATATCAATGACAAGATTGCCAAAGAGCAACAATCTCACGATCAAAACATCTTATTATTAGAAAACAAACTAACCTTGTTGAAAGAAACGCAAGATAGTGAAAATGTTGTCAAAGAAAACATTGATAATAAGCTCAATCAAATGAAGATGGATTCGCAGAATGTTGATGTGGAGAGGGATTTAGAAATTGAATCAGCAAAGAAACAGGTTGTACAAGCAAAGCAAAAGCTTCTAGATTACGAGAGGCTGAGTAAAAAACACCGTAAAGAAATGGGTAACATCAAGAAGAAGATTAGCACAATCGAAACAACAATCAAGGATAAAGTAGCTCTGGAGGAGATTCAAAAAATGTTCGGAGGAATAGAGTAAGTTGATCATTTTAATTAAAACAATAACACAACAAAAGACACAAGTCAGAAAATGTTGCTGGGCAAGCAATCTCCGACGACGATGAAGAAAAGAGTACGGAGAAGATGCCAGCAGCGGATAATATCAAGACCAATGGAATAGGAGGTATAAAAACTAATGGAATTGGAGGCGCAGCAAGGCCCGAAAAGATCAACACCAACATGAACAAGAACTCAGTTTCAACCTCTGAAAAGTCACCTTCCAAATCAAAGTCCACCAATCCATCATCTCCATCTAATGCCTCCCAACAAAACCAACGAAACAATGCAACACCATCCAAGAGCAGAGTAGGAAAAAGACCAAAGACAACAGAAGGTGCCTCCGAATCTAGAGGGCGACCGCAACAATTGGATTTGACGCAACTCGCCTCGGATCAAGACACATCAACAACATATAGTCCATCCAACAAAACCACCACAGAAGGTCCAACCACACCTTCCAGCAAGTTGAAGATCAACTTGAAAAAGGAAGCATCCCTCACGCCGTCCAAAAACTCAACCTCCCCAGCACATCATCAACAACAACAACAACAAATATACAGCCCCAAATCCGAAAAGACCACAAACAAGAAGGAAAAGACAAACTCCTCCTATCCAAAATATGATCTAGAGCCTGTCAAGGCATCATCGAGCGTGGTCAGCATCGAAGCATCCCTGTTAGAAAAGGACGTGAAATTACCTCCTCTGCATCCAACCAAGCACGGCAATCTAATCAAGGGATCAAAAGACTTATCGAATCGATCCAACAGCAACTCGAACGATCCAGGATCACCAACAACACGCAAATAAAACCCAAAGTGTATACATTTATTTCTTGTTATCCGATGCTGATTGTTTGTTTGCTTGTCTCTTGTCGATTGGACTTTTGAGCAACTCGCCGACTGCCTTCTTCTCGTCTTGGAGTTCCTTAATGCTCAAATCAATCTTTTGCTTGGCGTAGTCGTTCAACTTCCAATCGTCCACCACAGTGTATTTACCTTGACCGTGGCACTTGACTGGGTAGGACACGTAGAGGCCCTTTGCGACATTGTAGCTTCCATCGCTTGGAATGGCCATGCTTACAATCTCTTCGCTTCCCAATGCCCAGTCGTGCATGTGCTTTAGTGCAGAGTCTGCTGCACTTGCTGCGCTGCTGCTTCCACGGAATTTGATAATCTCTGCGCCACGGTTTTGTACGTTGGGCACAAATGTTGCCTTTGTCCATTGATCGTCCAAGGTCAATCCGGTCTGGCTGACGTCGGGGTATTGTGTGGCAGAGTGGTTACCAAAGATGGCCATGTTCTTGATTTCTTCGACGCCAATGCTCAACTTGGCGCTCAATTGGCTCAAGGCTCTGTTGTGGTCCAATCTGGTCATGGCAGAGAAGTTCTCTGGCGCTAGATCGGGTGCATTGCTGGCTGCGATCAATGCGTTGGTGTTTGCTGGGTTTCCGACCACGAGAGTCAAGCAGCTCTTGTCGGCGTGGTCGTTTAGTGCCTTTCCTTGGGCGGAGAAGATCTTTGCATTGTCTCTCAACAAGTCGCCTCTCTCCATTCCCTTGGTGCGTGGCTTGGCACCAACCAATAATGCATATTTGACGCTCTTGAAAGCTTCGGCTAGGTCGCTGGTCTGGACCACTCCTCTTAGTAATGGGAACGCACAGTCTTCCAACTCCATCACGACGCCTTCTAATGCTTTGAGTGCCTCTGGTTGTTCCAACAAGTGTAAAATGACTGGTTGATCTTCACCCAACATTTCTCCTGAAGCGATTCTGAATAGTAAACTGTATGAAATTTGACCGGCTGCACCAGTGACAGCAACACGTACTGGCTTTTTGCGACTGGCATATCCAACTTGAGCACCGTCAAATCTGACTTGACCTGACTGTCTAGCTGCCAAACGAACTAATGAGGCAAAATCCTCACTGTTAATGTAAATAAAATATTATTCTATTATATAATCATACTTGGTGTTGACGGATGAGCTCAAATAGTTCAACTCTTGTGTGTTTGAATATTCAGTTTGTGGGTCGGAGATAACCTTAGCGACAGCTTGTTTAAGACCATAGCTTCTGTTCTCGTCAATAGTGGAGTATGCACGGCGTGTTACCACACGGCTAACATTCCTCAAACATGGGCGAAGCAATGACATTATGTTTTTATCAACAGAGTTTTTTTATTGGTCAATCTTGATTTTTGACATTACAATTTAAATTTCTTCACTCTGACCGGTCAAAACGCTCGACCCATCATCATCCATATCATCGTCATCCATATCATCATCCATATCGTCGTCATCATCATTAAGCTCGTTCTCAGGGACGGAAAGGATTTGAATCTCTTGCTTGTTGGGTAATTTCACAATCAAGAATTTTCCATCGTTGGGTTGTTTTTGTATGGTCTCGATAATGGTCTTGATGATGCTCCACATGTTTCCAACGTTGATGGAGAATTGTCTAACAAAGTCGACTGGCTTGGTGGTCTCCACTGCAATGAGCGCATGGGAGTTGTTGTTCTTGCTGTTGGTTCTGGTGACGAATCCAAGCTTGAATATCTCAGTGTTGGCTAAAAGTGCTTGCAAGATCCATCTGCTCATCTTTGCTGAATTGTTCTTGTACTCGCTGACCAGCACGGTTCCTCTCTGGCTGTCCAATTTGGAGGCCCAATCGTTCTTGGATCCAGGTTCGTACTCTGTCAAGGCGCGGACGGTGGCCATCATGGTGGGTTGAGAAGCATTGTTGCCAGAGACGGCTGCATCCACTTCACATCTGCACACCAATCGAATGTCGTCGCTCAACTCCCACATGCGGTACTTGTAGCCGATGCTTGCTGGTGGTGCCTGTGGGTTGCCTCCGCTGCTTCTGACGCCGCTTTCGGTTGTGCTTTGATTGTCGTTGGCATCTTCTTTTGGTGCTGCGAATGGATTGGGTTCTCCGAATTGAATGCGTTCTTCTTTTGGTTTGGCATTCTTTGTTGCAGCAGGAGCGGGTTGACCGGGCGTTGGCTTTTGAGCTCTTTGAAGAATTTGTTGGGAGAAGCATTGATTGACAACAGTGGCTTCGATGCTCAAGTTGACCGCCGAATTGATGTGATCACGATCCTTATCTTCGGTGCTTGGTGCCTCCTTTGCCGTTTCATTTACGGTCAATAGGTCCAATGGGGAGTGTCTTCTCTTATCGAACCAAATCTTTCCATCAACCTTCCTGGCCACAACATCCCACGAGTGCACGCTCTTGGTGGAAGCCATCAATGCAGATAAGATGACGTCAGTTGCGAACACGTTACCCTTTTCTTGGACTTCGTTCAAGTTCATGATGGGGTCCTCAGAAGTGGTCACGTTGAAGAATGCACGTTGTTGAACTACGTTCTTGTTGATGGCCATTCCTACTTTAGATGTGGCTTTATCGAACTTCTTATCGTAGAAATCAACATGACCGCACTTCTTCAAGTCCTCACCTTTGGGTATTACGGTGACTGATGATAATTTTGATAATTGAACAAATGTGAACTTTGCAACTGGTTCAAAGGTTGATTTGATCTATGAAATGATGATGACGATGAAGAAGGATTGAAACACATACTTGAACGCTGCTCTTGTATTGTATTGATTTGTTTTGGGTTGGGTTGCTTCCTGGTTTACGGGCATCCCATGGTGTCCATGCTTGTGCACCACGACCACCACGGCCTCCACGGGCGTTTCTGGTAGTTCCCCTTGTCCCAGTACGGGGATAATTGGTTCCTCTTGCCTGTACTTGGGTGCCATATGCTCTCTTCTTTGCAGCATGCTTAACATATTTCGCTCCACTAACAACTGAGAAGTCCTCAAGATCAGGTCCAAGTTCTTGTTGAGTTGCTTGTTTCTAAACCATTAAAACCAAAACATTTAAAAGCATACGAATTCTTTGTGTTGTTGCTGTTGGTAGTAGGGAGTTTGAACTTCTTGGGTCCAATCGGCTACTTTACCTAGATGGATGGAATTTTTGTTGGCAATAATATGATTGAATTGTGTTGGTAGTGTTCTAAATTTTTCAGGAATCTCAGTATCCGGTGGACCCCAATCGCCTGTTGCGCGGATAGTTGGTAGCTGGAATGATGACATTTTTGTGTGAACAAATCAAAGTCAACCAACAGAAGAGATACAAAGTAGAACAACAGCATGAAGTATGATTGCTCAATCATTGACCATTTCGTCGAAGTACACATACTAGATTATTTCTAAACCAAATATGATATCATTGCTGAGATTTGTTGTTGAATATATGCGCAATTCACCTTCAGAAACAAAAAATTGGGATTACAGATATTTTGATATTCATCTAATGCTGCTCAATAACTTTACGTTTAATTTAGAAACAGTTTACATGGAAAACAATACATCTTGGTGGGATAATGCGTTGGATGAATATGAGTCAGAACCTTTAGAGCCGAAACTAGGATGCTTACTGATCATAAGTACTTTTATTTAATGAAACATTATTAGCACTCAACATGATTAAAGCAGCTCATTCCAAATTCTTTTGTGATGTAGTCATTTTAGATAATTAAATCAATAATAAAAACAACCATTAATTCAAAATATTTATTAATTGTTTGTTTACATTTATGAATACGATTCACCAACATACGTATACCGAAATATTGCATGTTAAAATTCATTACGTAATGCTCATACATTTGTGATTGGTTGATCAATATATTCATGCTATTATCTTGACGTGTATTAACAAATTAAAAATACAACCACATAACTTTCATGAGAGTCTTGTCCACATAAAATAACTTTACATACGGTCATGACAATCTTGATGTGAAATGATTCGATGTTCAACATCATGCCAATAAAATTCTATTAATTAAATGGATGGGTGTACTGCGCCTCGAGGTTAGTGCAAGACGAGGGCAATACAGCCAATAAGGTGTCTCAAACCGTTTCCGGCGAGACAGCACCTATCAGCCCCTAAGAAAAATTAAGTTAACATCGTGCGCTCTATGAGACGCTATCAGATATTAATCAGATAAGAACAGATACTACACTTGATCTAAGCCGAAGCCGAGAAAGATGTTTTTGTCTGTCGAACTTTGTGTTGTTATATGCTCTGTTGTGTATAGAATATTTGATTTCTCGAATATGGGTCTTACAAAAAGATTTTGAGTTGATTGAAGTGAGAATATATATATTCAATAGGGTGGGAATAATATTATTAGATTGGAATTAAATTAAACGTCGACGGACCTTAGGAAAAGAAAAAGAGAGGATGAAATTAACTAATAGCTTATTTAATTCGAAAGAAATAAGTAAAGTATTTCAGTGAAAGCGTTGGTAAATATTAAGACTGACCCAGATCCAGCCAAGCAAATGGCAGACTGTTTCAAATTTGGTGAATAAAGATGCGACTACAATCAAAAATTTGAGAAACACTTCTCTGGATGGATATGAATAAATCACAATTTATTGTTGTACATCAAGAACGTCCTCTTGCTCATCTTCATTTAGAAGAGACTCGGTCAACATGGCGTTGTTTGTCGCATCTTTCACGGTTTGTCCATCTTCGTCATCTGAATCTTGCATATCGAGTTCAACAATGGGATTGTCCTCATGTTCATCCATCAATTCAAAGTCTTGGTCTTTGGTCTTCTTCTTCTTTAAAACAGCCTTCTTGCTCCTTCTCCAATATACTCTAATCCAAACCAAGAAGCGATTACGTATTCTCTGATCCTTGAAATACAACCAGAACAATGACAACAGTCTAAATATAAATCCCCAAGCCAAAGCAACCAACACACACTTGTACATATCATTCATATCATAACCATAGTAAGCAAGAGCACTATCTACATTTACATCTTGTGTTTGGTATACTCTAATCTCCAACAAATACAAAGCCTCGGTCAACCAGCGAATCGGAGACAAACTGACAAGAACAAGAGTGTACCATTCATGGCTCATGAATGACACGGTGGGATTGACACCACCAAGAAGAGCGCTAACTAATATGCACAAAGATCCCACCAACTCGGCATGAGTACGTTGTACCAACATGCTCACAAAGTAACCAAGACCAGTGTACACCCACATGGACAACATTAATAATCCCCAATAAGCACCAAAATTGGCCATGGGACTAATCAACACATACCAGAAGGACAAGAACAACAAAGACAAGATGACGAATCCAGGTGCGTCGGCAGTCATCTTGCCCAAGAAATAAGAAATTTTATTGATGCCATTGTCGCTCTCTCTTCTGTACAAATGCTTATCGGAGCCAAATGTCTTCAGCACGCTCTGCATGGCAGGAATGGCAATACCAGTAACGGTCAACAAGCTCATCACTCCAATTCTATCGCTAATCGGAAGCGCACACACGCTCTTTACAAGTTCAGGACATTGTGCTTGTACGCTGGCGGCAACGGGTCCGATGAATTCCAAATTAAAGTAGAGACCGCCAATGATGGAAGCGACGCCTGCAAAGAAGATAAAATCGAACAACAATCCCTTCATGTGTCTAACTAATTGTAACAAACTTCTCAACGTGAACAAAAAGTATTGACCCATGACACCGAGTGAGTGCCTCTTCTTTTCTTGTTCCGCAAATTGTTTTTCCAAAACATTCTCTGCTTGATACACGATGGCAACGTTTTCCAAGTCATTGTGGTGGGAATCGTCGTCATCGATTTGCGAATCTTCTCGATCGCGTTGTTGATGGTTATCGTTTTGCAGAGGAGATCGACCATGGTCTATTGCTTTCATTTTGCGTTCAACTCCCATAAATGGATCAATTTGTCTGGAATGAAATTTGCATCGCCAGGTCGGTCAACTTGACCCAACACAACATCGGTTACAAAATCTGGTGGGTTTTCGTGTTTGGGACAAGTGAATCCAATCTCTTCAAAGTAAAGACCCATGTGCTTGGTGGGTCCGTTGTAAACAGTGGCTCCGTTAGGTCCCAAGAACAACACATCGTCGTGCATCAAGAACACATCATGACGAGGTCTATCCAACAAAGTAACCACGGTGACGCCAGATGCAGCCACTTCCTGCAGTGCCAACATCATATTCTTCGCATCGGTCAACGACAATCCATTGACTGGATCCTGCACGAAGAGAGCGTTGGGTTCCGCCACCATCTCCACTGCCACATTTAACATTCGTCTCTGAATGGAATTCAATCCATGTTTGCTCTGCTTGTTCTTGACTCCAATGTCTCTATTTTGACAATCCAAAATGTTGAACACTTGCATCACGTTGGTGACCTTCTTGCTGACCAGCGAGTAACTTGCCATAAAGTCCAAATTTAAATGAGCGTTGAAACGCAGGTATTCGTAGACGCGTAGTTCCTTCGGCATGCTGTCGTCGCGCGGTACCACTCTCATGATTTTTTGGAAATTTGCCATTCCATCATTTGCATCTTGATGTTGACCGTTCACTTTGAGTTGACCATGGACCCATCCCTGGAAATTACGTCCCGCCAACACGTTCATGAGGAACGTTCTTACTTCGTCGCTACATCCCATGATGCAAGTGGTTCGCTTGTGTTTGATGGAACCGGTGACTCCTTCGAACATGACCTTGTCGTTGTTTTTCAAAACCATTGCCAAATCCTTGAAATCAAAATTCATTTCGTAATGTTTCGTGACCAATAGTTGTTCGTATCCTGGTTGAATTAAACTTGCGTCCGGTAATTCCATGTGCATTGTTGATTCCAATAAATTCTTTTCTATTCTTCTTCTGCGCTTCTTGTCCTTGCTCTTCTTTAGAATCTTATTCACGACGCGAACAATCACGAATATGATCAATAAAACCAACACGATGCACGCATCTATCAGAATGGCAAAGAATGCATAATTGGGTTTGGTGGAACCGGTGGGACAATAGACTAGGTATTGGCACTTGATTGGATTCTTGCTTCCGGTCCTGCAGAAATAACCAACCGGACACAAGATTTGATTGTGAGTGTTGGTGCAATAGTAACCTGCCGCACATGGTTGTTGCATTTTGGTACCTGTCGGACAATAATAGCCATCGTCACAACGTACTTGGGACGTGGTGTTTGGACAATAGTAGTCGGCTGGACATGGTGTGTTCGAATAACTTCCCAATGCACAGAATTGTGCGGCGGAATTGTTACCTCCGGTGGAGCATGTTGTTGGTAACATGACCTCTGGTGATGGGCAGTATTGTCCGAGTGGACATTGTAGAACGGATGATCCTGGAAGTGTTGGGACGGGTGCTGCGGTTGTTGTGGGTTGTTGAAGTAGATTACGGCGACCTGCTCTTGACACGTAATCAATTGTTGCTGGTGTTGTTTGATTCGAACTCGAACCCAATGGACAGTACATTCCGAGTGTACATTGATTTAATTTGGTGCGATCGTCAGTGTACAAGAAAGTTCCTCCTGGTGCTGGTATGGGTGGATCGGCTGCGTTGACGCAAATATAACCCTTGTCGCAAGGTTGCTCCGTTTTCAAGCCCGTTTGAGTCGCACATGTCAAGTCCATCTTTGGTCCTCCAGTACATTTGGCGGGTGAGGTCATGCCGACATCAGGACACTTGAATCCGACGGGACAAATCTTTCTTTTAGAGTTTTGTGGGCAGTAGAAACCTGGTTCGCAGGTGAAGCTCAATGTGGGTCTGATCGTGTGACTTCCTGAAGCGATGCTGCCAAACTCAACGGCGGCAATTTTATCGGCGGTGGCTGTGTATCCATAACGCGGGCAACTCCAAGATGGGTTACATTGTGACAAGTAGGTAATGTAACTGGAACTGTCTGTTGGTGTTGGATTGTAGAAGGAACAGTTGGAGGCGAACTTTTGTAGGTTTGAGTTTGTGAGATCGCTGTTGCAAATGTCGACGAAACGTTTGTTAGCCTCAAGCTCCCAAAGACTCTTGTAGACGGTCACGAAAAGATGTTGACCATTGAGTGAAACACTCAATTCTTTAACTAGGCTGTTAAGAGCAACTTGAGAGTATGTGTCCACGATAGGAGTTTCTGCTTGACTGTCTTCACATGTTTTCTCCTGGAATGACAATACTGATACGTGCTTCTTACAAGCAACGTATACTTGTCTAATGTAAGTGTAGGTGATTTCATCTGTTGACGCATATGTGTTTGAGGTTTGACGGGTCATGAGACGAGAAGTGGAACGTAAAGCAACTGCGGGTAACTTGATAGAGTCTGGTGATACTCTTGTAGTGCAATCGGAGGAGCTTCCCTGTGGATACTTGTTTCCGCTACAAGTTGATTTGGATTTGCAACCCGTAAAGTAATACGCCGTTGGTTTGATCCATGAATCTTCCTTGCTATCTTGGCACTTGACGCTAGTTTCAGAGAATTCTGGAAGAGGAACGTATTTCAGAGAAGCTTCATTTGTTTGTGAATTGTAAAGTGAAACAGCGAGCCAAAGAGTTTGCGCTGGTTTTGAAAAATCACCAAAGCACTCGCCAAAAGCTGTCACAGAGGACACTTGAACATTATTATCTGCAGTGTAGTACAATGTGTAATCGCTGGCCTTGATAACTTCAGGTAAGTCGGATTGTACAAACAGGTATATGTACACACTTGTGGGAGTATTGAGGATGATCATGTTTCTTGTGCGTGAATTTTGAGCCTTCGACTTCAGTGGAGTACATTGGGGAGATGCAGCATTTGCATTACTATAATCAAACTCGCCCCATTGAACACTGTTGATGGCGTTAACTGTGTTGAGGTTAGGATCCAAGTTCCATGTGATAATCGAGGTTTTGTCCTGAAGATTGTAGAAGTTGATTCCTGCGGCGCTTGTTTGTGTACCAAATAGCACGGCTCCAAAAGCTGTGGACTTATAATTGGAATTCAGGTCCGTGAAAGCAGCAACACCAAGAATGACGCTACCTTCTGTGAGGGCGAAGGTTTTGGTGGAAATTGACAACTCATTGGTGTCATCGTATGATAAAATCCATACATAAGCAGAACTTCCTTGTGCTGAGAAGATGTATGTAATCTTTCCGGTGGAATCTGTGACCTGTTGCAGGAAACCAAAGGATGGTGTGGTTGTACTTTTTTCGGTTACTACCTTCTCGGTCGCCATGTCCACAACATAGTAACCGTTTTGAGATGCCACAAACAGGAGCTGACGGTCTTTGTCAAGAGAGTCAACAATCTGTATGGGTTCAGAAAACTGAGTCACGGAGCATAGTTGAGTCTTTGCAGCATTCAATACAGGGGTGATTGTTTTGTTTACTGAGTTGAAAGACACATCACCGTCAGATGTGGTGTAACTAGTGCAGGTTGGGGAACTCAAAATTGGTGTAGTAGGGTTTGACACACAATGTGAGCTTATGTCTGTACAATTGTTCTTGAGCTCAGGGTCTTTGAATGAAATAGGAACACTCGCGAAAAAGTTGGATTTTTCGCACCAGCTCCCTCTTTGATAAAGTATGTCACTTGTGGGGTTTCCATTGCGAGAACCACAAAGACTGTAGCCTTTGGCTTTTTGAACAGCACTGTACGTTGAACACCAATTAGGTTTGGTTTGTGCGCTTACGCTCACACAAATAACGATCAGAGCCGCGGCGACCAATCTGTACATACCGGCGTTGAGCTCTTTTCTTTTGTTTATTGTTGAAGATCTTTTTTGACAAGGATTGACATGACGGGTAATTGTAAAAAGGATAATCAACAAGCGCCAACGTCGGTTTTGACATGGACGTACACTGATCACAAACTTTCTAATCTGCTTTTGTGTAGTATATTACCTCACCTCACTTCTTAACGAAGGAGGATATTGAGTTATTCTTGAATCATACATCATTTGAAACCTTCTTGTAATACTAATAAATTTATTTCGATCTTCCTCAATCTTGCTATTGATCAATTCATAAGAGTTCCTTATCAGTGTATGTATTCCTTCTAGATGAGCAATTCAGTTCAAAAGAATATTCAATTATAATTTTTATTTTTTTACATGAGCATGTTTATAAAGCATTCTTCTAAGCAGAGTTTGTTTGAATAAATTTGCATCCCAAGCAATAACAAATGTCCCTATCTTCTTGCTACTTTCATAAATCATGAACCCGATGGTTACCTCTGGGTGCGGATAACAGAATCTCTCCACGAACACATCACCTCCGATGGTGAACGTTCCTTTTAGTGTGTTTATTTTGGTACCCTGAACATTAGTAATATTCTCATATTTTATGCTTCTGTGTTCTCCTTTCGGCCAATAGTAGTTCTTTATTGTTAATCCGTCTTCATTACATAATACATATTCATCTTCGTAGGATGGAAGATACTCTCCCTCCGGTGTTAGTTGTTCTTCGTGTAAAATTGGGTGGTCTCTCTCCTCGCGGTGTATCTTTTTACGCTTTTCCCAGTCTGATATGTTGACTTGGCTGAACATTTCCTTGTATCCAACATGTGATAGTTTTATGTGGTTGCAATTGGTTTGATCGACAGGTACGTACACGGACTCAACGTGGAACATTTGTTCGTCGTCTTTTAAAAGCGTTGTGTTGAGGTCAATTAATGCATGCTTCGGTATATCGTATCTCAAACATAAAGAGGATACTGTATCGTTGTCTTGGTCTACTATGTGTTCAATTATGTGATGTGGGACGAATGAGAGGTCTCTTGTACGTTTATGAAGAGACAACCTTCTTCCCCCACCGTCACTAACAGTTCCGCCATCATCATATTCCAATGTGAGCCTGTTGTTTTCACACTTTGTATTATCTGAACCATATCCCCTAAATGTGCAACTCCGAAGCATAGACGTTCGCTTGTCCACTGGTAATACTTCCTCATCTGCGCTTTCATAGATAGATTTATCGTTCAGCTCTCCATTCTGAACATTTCCCATGTGTGTTTTTGTAATTATAGACTTCACCCAGTTGTCAAATGCCCCGCACCGTCACCAGAAACTACATCCAGACGGTCCCAAAATTAACCAGTGGGTAATTGGCTTTAGGTATAATCTATAACAAATTAGCAAGGGTAGTTTCCGAATAAAACAATACAACGACTAAGAATTCAGCTTGAGACAAACAAATTCACATGCACAAGACCAACAAGACAGAAAAATACTTCTCTAATTCGATTAGATCATAAACGCTTTTTTATTAAAACATTCGGAAGTTGACTAATGAGTTGGAAAGAAACCATCTAAAAAGACAGTATGAAAATTTTATGAGTTCCAACCAAGTAAAAACTCTAGAAAATGAATCATCAAGGCGAAGTATTGCTGGTCTCATGTCAACAAATATTAATTGTATTTTCTTTTACAAAATCCTTAGGGGTATCATCGCAGGGTCTGATTTTTCGTAACCATTGCTTTTGTCTTCTCATAACTTTCGAAATAATGTTGATGCTATTCTGAATTCAAAATTCAGCAGTTATTGTTATAATCGATTCCATATTCCACTATTTCATTTTCAAATCATCCAAAATCATGCATAAAAGCACTACCCCTGATAGTGGTTATGCAAAGTCCTCCATGGTAGTTAATCAACTTGTGGCAAGAGTTGACCTTGGGTTGATTAAAAAATAGCGCGAAGCCCATTTGATTTTGAGCTTAATGCACTGGATTTGAAATGGAAGTATCTGAGGCACTACAAGGAGTAACAACACTCCTAGAGTCTAGAGGTATGTGTGTACTTTGGATTTGAAATAAGCTTCAAGATCCCAAGGAAAGGCTAAGAGGTCTAGTAGAACTAGATAATTATGTCAAGCGTCGTACTGTAGTATGTTGAATTTGTTTGTTAAAACTCAACTATAGGACGACGAAATTGGTGTTCTTCTAGATTTACTTTGTGGTCCATTAAAAGATAACAATTTTAAAATTTGCGAGAATGCTCTCAATACATTGTGCAACTGCTTGTCACAGTTGCAATATGGAGACAGCTTTAAAAATTACTTCAACATGATCCTGCCTCTCGTAATGGAGAGATTAGGAGACACAAAACAACCAGTCAGAGACAAAGCACTAGACAGCATTCTCTACATTTGCCACTTGTGTACGCCCAAAGATACTTTCGCTGCATTAATACCTTGCTTTACACACAAAAACCAAAGGGTCAGAGAATCCGTAAGTATAAAAACCAACACAAAATTAAATCAATTGGCAGATTTTAATTGCATTCAGAAAAGCTGTTGTACAGTATGATGCATCTCCTGTTCTTTTCAGAAACATGCTCCCGAACATTATAGATAGTCTCAATGATCCCATCAATGAAGTCAGAGCCTGTGCAATACAATGCTTAGAGTGCATGTACAAATTTGTCGGCGACGAATTGAAGCACGAGTTACAAAAGAGTGGAAAAGTCAGACCAGCTCAGATGAAGGATATTGATGAGAGGTTATCCCAAATTACTCTCGAAGCAGAAAAGTTAATATCGCTTCACAAAAAGTTATCAAACACAAGTCCGATGAATGTATGTTTACATTTTTGTACATTTTTCTAAAATGAATTTCTAGTCCAAAAAGAAATCAATTCCAAGATCAGTAAGCACAGATCAAATCGCAGTTGTGTTGGACCCAAACAGCGTGGATCCAATATGCTTTTCGACAGAGAAGGAATTGGCAGATGATGTGGAACGAATTATTGTGCAGTTGAATGACGTGAAGGGAGATTGGAACAAGAGACTGTCAGCCATCAAGCATCTCCAAGGTCTAGTCTATGGTGGCTGTACACAGTTTAGTAATTTCTCTTCATTGCTATTAACATTGAGGGAACCCATCTCTAAACAAGTAACCAAACCCACACAATTATTCACTTACAATACATAGTTGGTTGACTTGAGATCATCCATTGCAAAGGAAGCATGTGCACTCGTCAACATTATGGTCAAAACGATGAGAGATGACTTTGAACCTACAGCCGATTACTTTATACCGTTCTTATTCAAATTAGTCATCATGACCGTGCAGATCATTAGCGAGTCAGGCAATCAATGCATCAGAACGATACTAAGCAACAGCAGAGCAAGCAAAAGCGTTCCAAGACTATTAGAAAATGTCAGTAATCCAAAAACACATGCCGTACTCAGGACACGTTGTTCAGAATACCTTTTGTTGGTACTAGAAGAAAGTCCAACCACCTACCTTGACAAATTCGTCGACGCCATTTATCCATGCCTACGAACATGTTTAGGAGATGCAACTGCAGCCGTTCGCTCCAATGCAAGAAAATGTGTATGTGCGGCATCTCTACATTACAAAGAAAGGACGAGAAAATTCGTTACTGGTTTGGATCCAAGCACTCAAAAAGCAATTGCAGACGAACAATCAAAATACACAAAGACGACCACATCCACTCAGAATGTATCACAGGTGGAGAGACCCAGGAGTAGCAGCAACAGAAGAGTAAACAGCGCCATCATACCAACGACAGCAATCAAATCCAATAACACATTAACGGTACATCATGATCAAGAACCAATCATGTCCCGCATAAAGAGCGACGGTCTTTTAGCAGATGATTTGGGAATGGACATTGACCAACCAGAACCAGAACCAATACCAATCACATTGGTCGCACCCTCACAAAAACCACCTACCAATTACAATCTACCGTCCTCCAAACCACCCAAATCATCATCAGTAGCGAATAGCAACAACAACAAGGTTCCATCCACAAGTGGTGGTGGCACAAATACAATTGCTGCAGCAAAGAAGGCATGGCTAGCCAACAAAAAACCAACAAGAAGCCCACTAGATGACGCCGAGGTAATCGTCACCACCAAATCACAAACACAACATCAAACAAACAATCAAGATGTAGATCACGACATGCTAAACACTCAACAACAAGTGAAAAAACCACTCGTCACAGGTGGCGCACCACCAATCAAACCATCCACACCATCAACAAACACCATCAAAAGAACAAACAGCACAGGAGAACAACCAACAAACAACAAATCATCCAACACCATCAAAAAGAACGAAACATCCACGGCAAGCACCATCGCGAGGGATGCAACGTCCTCTTCGACGCTCACGCTCGCAGATAAACTATCCTTGTGCGATAAAATGCTAATCGCATTGAAACAATCTCCACAATCCATCCAGGTGGATCAAATCGTGAGCATCATTTTTGAATGGTGCAACGATAGTCAATCCAAAGTGGTCCACAAGAGCATGGAAATGATGCAGCTCTTATTGGATCATCACACCGATGATTTCGAACTTCATTTAGATGTGGCTCTGGTGCGCATCATGTCCAGAATCGACGAATCGAAATACAGTCAACCAGCCGGTCAACTATTACAAGATATTTCAGACAAGTACCAAGCGCCCATCCTGATACCATGTTTATTACGCACCATGGACCACGTGAATCACAAGATTAAATTAGCATGCATGGAGATGCTGATCGCAATCATTCAGAGCAAACAGGGCGCCGCTTACTTTTATAATGGATTCAACATGCGCACGTGTTTGATCAAAGTGAGTAACGTTGGATTGTTGAGCAATGATTTGGCCTATACCAGTCGACACGCCATCCTGTACCTGTATGGACACAACGTGAGGACCTTGATGGACCAATTGTTGTCGTTGCCCAACAAGGAGCAATCGCATATACGTGCGATCATGACTCAATACTGCGAAGGATTCGACGAACGCTTTGCAGAGCACGTGAAGAATGTGAGGAGAAGTAGTGGCGGCGGAAAGAGCGCTCAAGAATTGTTGACCACCAGCGTGTCGATCGCGAAGAGCAGCAATCAAGTCCAAGATACTTGTGCAAGCGTGATGCGCGATGTGAGGAATTATATCGATAAAGAAAATCACGACGGATTATTGATGGGTCTATCCAAACTCAAGCAATTGAGCGCGTGCTTGGATGCAGATGATGACGTGTGGGATGAATACTTTCCAATCATTCAATCACTGAGCGCGGAATTGTTGGATCATCAGGACCATCGCATTCGTATCGAATCATTAAAGTTGATCGATTCTCTTCTGGTGAACCATTCCCAACGCTTGTTGTTGACTCCTGGATCCTACAGCGGCATGTTCAAAAAAACAATTCAAAAATTCAAGGACCCTACGTTGTCCGTGCAGAGATGTGTGGACCAGTGCATTAGGTCATATGCCCTTGTGGACGGAGTGAGAGCCGTCGAGAATTTGAAACCTTATATTGCTGTTAATTACTTGTTGGTCAATGATGCTAGGTCGCACGTGAACATTGTGATTGGTGCCTTCAAGTTGTTGTGTTTGTTGTTGCGCATAGTGAGGAGAAACGAAATCAATACGCTCAACAGGGACACGATTCGATTTCAGGTCATGTCGTTGGTGCCTCCTATTAGAGAATATTTATCCTCCGAACAACAAGATATTAGAATATTGGCATTGGTTTGTGCTGCTGAATTGACGATGGTCATGTCGGAGGAACAATCAAAATGTTTTATGGACACATTGTCGATGAAGGAATCAGGTGCGGTCAGACATTATCAAGAGAGACTTTTAAGAGGAGAGGAACTTGCTAATGTATAATAAAATCATTTTACTAAATTAAAACATGTTATCGTCAGCCATCAAGTTAAGGTCCTCACTCAAAGTATCATCAAACATTACATCAGTGTGACTGTTGCTGCGACTCATCATTGCTTCGTCATCATTACCAACAACCTCTAATCAAATACGATGAGACAGCATGAAGACAATACTTACTCGCTTTCATAAAAAAGTTGAAAATGTCGCTAATGCTAACGATGCCAACCACTTTGGAATCGTCGTCGATGCACACCAATCGATGAATTCTTGTGCTGGCTAAATGTCTGAGCACCTTTTCAAATGATTCTGTTTTTGTGCAAGTAAATACGGGAATCTTTGGCTTCATCTTGAGGGCCTCAGCCAAGGTCAAGTCTAAGTGATAGTCTCCATGATCTCTCACAATGTACTGTCGCAATCATCATCAATCAATTGTATTTAAAAGCCTTACCACAATGTCGTACCTTGAAAAGACGTCAATTACTATTCCATCATTGTCCACGATGGGTATGGCTGATACTTTTCTCTTAGCGAACACGCATACTGCTTCATATACTTTTGTGTCACGGGTCATTGTTACAATGTTGGAGTAGGTTCCCAATCCAAGTTCTTCGATGCTATAGCGAAATACGGGTGCGTCGAATGAAACCTATATAGTGCTTGAGTAAACACGGCAACAAAAAATGCTTACATTTTGTACCAAGTGGGCTAACAGGTGTGAATGTGTTATAATGTGAAGCAGAGCTCCCTTAGAGGAAATGACTGGCAGGCGATGAATCTTTTTAAATTGCATCAACTCAATAGCCTCCCATAAGGTATCACTTGGTGTTGTAGCCACAAGAAAAGTGGGTCTCGTTCTATTCTGCATTTCTTAAAACTGTGTCAAGATACAAAAAAAATGATTTTTATTACCCCTCCATTCTCTTATTCTCTTGTGCGTGATGATTTCTTGTATCACATTTGTCTGATCGTGGAAATGTATCAACAGGTCTATCAGGTCGGTGACGGTTAACATGCCCACAAGCTGACTCTTGGTGCTGTCCCACAATGTTGCAAACACTATGTCTAACCAAAACACAATTAAACAATTTTTAAAACTCAATCGAACCATTTCTAGCAGCTATGCTGAATGCCTCTCGAATGGGCAGGTCCATATCGAATACCATAACTTTACTACTTGTTGGCATGCAGTCGTAGTTTGTTTGCTTTTTAAATAATGATACAACTGAACTAAGGAGCTCTGAATAATCGTCAAAATGAAGGGGATAACGAGGTGATTTTAGCTTGTGGTGGTCAAATGCATTGGGATTTGCTTGACGATTTAGTATTTGGTTAGGGTCGGCGAACATGTTCCTGACTTTGTATTTGTAATTGGCCAACTGTCATTACAAAAATCTTAAAATAAAGCTAGTATTCGGATTGAATCCTTGTGATACTGTCCTGCAGATTTATCTTATTATTTGAATATTATAAGGTGTTTTAAAGAGTTTATGTCGATTACCGAAAAGCATTTTTACCTGTTGTGCGAACGTTGCGCAATGACATATTGAACGTGAAACCATAGCTAAATACCTGATCGATCCCACCCTCATATTGGTGCACACACACCAATAGCATATAATTTTGATGAACTATGCCATTACCTTGCTATCTGAGAGAGGATTTGGTAGTATCTCTATAGGATATTGATTCTCCCTTTCTTCGCAACTAAAAACAAAGGTACCCTTGACTTATTTGGTTGATGTAACCTACCATTTATATTATCTACGTACTGTTTTACATCTTCTTGAATAATTTTTTGCCAATTAATTTATAAATATTTACAACAATCACCCCGTTGGATAGAAAAAGAACGCCCCTGGCTAAAATATGCTTAATTCTCCGCTATTGGCAATACGTTAACCAAACAAAAAATATTTTCTATAATCCAAAACAAAACAGGACGTTACATACATAGTAGTCCTCTCTCGTAACTTTCCTTTTATTGAAATTCTAAAGAGCTCCAATGGATAACCAAAACAACGATCACGAAAAACAGGACGACGAGGAAAGTCAAGAAGGAGACACACAGATTACTAAGGGCAACTCTTCTCAAGCCTATGATGATGACGACGATGAAGGAACTCCAGCTAAGGGAAAGGCCACACAGAATAGACGGGCGGGTCGCAGAAAGATTAACATTGAATTTATTGGAGATAAATCAAGAAGGCACATTACGTTTAGTAAACGTAAGGCAGGTATCATGAAGAAAGCATATGAGTTGAGTACTCTTACGGGTACTCAAGTGCTGCTACTAGTAGCAAGTGAGACCGGTCACGTGTATACTTTTGCCACTCCTAAACTACAACCACTCATCACAAAGACCGAAGGTAAAAACTTGATCCAAGCCTGCTTGAACGCTCCTGACCCTCAACCGCTTGAGAACCAACAAGATATGGGCCCAGGAGGACTTGGTGGAGATCAATTCCTTCCCCAACAGTCCGGCAGTCAACAAGGACATGGTTTAGACATGGACGGAAATGACATAAAAAAGATGCGTGGCGACATGAAGTCGGTTCCTGTACAGCAATATTCTCAAAGCCAACAACAAATGTCAAGCCCCACACCTTCTCAAGGAGGATATGGTAGTTTACCAACTGGCCCGACCAACACTTACCATCAATTCCACAACAACACCAATACTCTGCATATGGAGACTTTTCACAGATGAGAGGAATGGGAGTCTCCGGAATGTCACACATGGGCAACCAGTATCAAAACTATGGCGTTAATCCAAATCAACTCACCGGAAGCCCAATTGATAATTCACACAAGGTCACCATTTACGCAAACAACATGCATAACCAAGGAGTGCCTCACGATACCCTCAATCAGTACCACCAAAACTAACCCCTGTAATAAAAAACGACTTAATACAACTTATCCTGTCTTTTTGTTCTATTTCTAAAATTGATGGATGAACTTGGGCCCTGTGCTTAATCAGTATTTATTCCGTTTTACATCGCCCAAAGGCGTGTTGATCCTCCTCGCTTTTTACATAAAGGATCAATATCAAAATGCAAATCAAGCATGACTATTAAGAATGGCAATTGTGTTTTATTTCACCCACCGCTATCAACATAGCATGCAATCACTCTAACAGCCTCAATAGATAAAGTTGTACCCGCACTGACCCTTGATTGATCTTTCAAAAGCTAACTATTATGTAGTTTGATTATATTTCCATTCTTGAGGGTAGTGATGGCACTGAGTGATTAATTTTTTTTTACCAGAGTATTCTGACATCATTAATCGAAATTTATACTCCATTTTACGCTTTCACGTGAAAAACGTTTTGTAAGAGAACACATTTTTGGGCTTTACATGAGCTCTCCCAAAGATGATGCCTTCTACAGACATTACATCGCTCAACGGAACAAGAAATCATCGTCTGATGAAAGTAGAGGAAGGAATACATATGTCACTCCTTATCGAAACCATAGGAATGTAGTGCACAGTATCACAGATTTGAATTATCCCCACTCCCCACCAAATCCTGTATCGAGGAATATTGTTGATGGATTTCAAAAACAATTGCAACCATACTCTAGGAAGAATTCGAGACCTTCTTCGTCTAATAGCTCTCATGAGCAATCTTTGATAGATAGGGCTATAGATACTTTATTAACAAGCGACACTGAAAGGTTGAAATATGGCAATCTGACAAAATCCGCAATCAAGGTTTTTTAACTATATCAATATTCTAAAGATTTAGAATGTATGGAACAGTGCATTAAAATACATCGAGTCTGAAATGTTGAGCGGAAAAGGTGTAAATTGGAGAGAGCTGGGCATGTTTAGCTTTGAAACTCACAAAAGAGATGACGCCGGTGTTTATGGAAAGAAAATGCACCGAAGACCTGTATTTGTACTCTCCGAAGCCTTCTCCAGAAATTACGGAATTCATTCAAAGAAGTTGGCATCAACTGCACCCGTCCACAAAATCAATTACATGTAAAACATTCGACCAATGTGTTGATAAATTAACCTATAATAGAGTTATCGGACAGCTTGCTGATTGTGGAAGAGATTTGGTCAGTTCAGTGTTGCAGGATTTATTAAAGTACATTGGCAAAGAAGTCCAAACTAAAAATTCCCCAAACGAGTTGGAATGTGGTGTTTGTCGATTATTATTTCAAGGTTCATGCCACATCACGTGGGATAAAAATTTTGTTAAAAAAGTCAGGGATGCTGATTTGCTCCAGATGGTAAGCATTACTGATACCGTCCGCTTATATGATTTTAGAGCCCTGATGTGAGAGAGTTAGCGGCTAATACCTACCAAGACGCCCAAAGAAACAAACAGTTACTTTTGAACGCCGGCGTCAGCACCATGGTAAATAGATACAAAGCTACGCGATCCATAAGTCCTACCAAACAACTGCCCACTCTTGATAATGCCATCAAAGTCTCTCGACCGCCATCTGCATGTTCAAAGAGTTTGGAATACATCGACACAGCAGATGGCACATTTTTAAAAGCAACAAATAAACCCAGCCCACAGTCCATGCCATCGTCTCCTTATCACGCACCATTAGATACAAAATTAACCACCAATACTCCACAAAGACCTAGCACTGCTAGCTCGATTACAAGTGGCATCAAGTCAGCAAAAATAAAACAAGTGCAAAGGAAAGAGCTGAAGAAAAGCTGGGAACAAAGCATAGCCCATAAACAACAGCAAAGAGAGGAATTGATGCAGCAAGCTTCACAAGATAGAGAAGATCTAGATAAGGAAGTAGAATTGATTAATAAAATCCAATCGGAGGAAGCAAAAAATAAGAGAGCGCCATCGGTCATGAATCAAAATTACAACAAGAAAGCTGAAACATACACATCAAATCAGAGATCAGAATCGATGAACGAAATGATGTACAACCTTAATAAATCGAATGCTGTTTATGATGAATACATTAGAAAGCAAACAGAGAAGAAGAACGTTGCGAACGAGCTATCCAAGCAAATTGCCGAAAAGAAGAAGGAACAAATTAGAGAAAAGATGGAATTGATTGACAGTTACAACAACGATTTGTTCAAAGATACCACTCCTAGCAGCCCCCAATCGTACATATCAGCCAAGGTGAGTATATTGCCAAAAGCATCATCTCCTGGTCAATTTGATTTATCTACTATGCAAGCCATTAAAAAAATAGATTTCAAACATCGGGACGACAAGAATCTTGTAGAGAATTTGAATAAACAAGTTGAAGAAGTCAAGATGAAGAGGAGATTGGGTGATGGTAATTTCATGTACACGTCGACCGACACCTCATTCATCAAGGACGGTGATCAAGATGGATATTTGGATCGGTCCAGAGCCAGAGCAAAAGAACTGGCGGCGCACAACCAGCAAACAGCGTTGGAAAAGGCTGAACTTTTGAAAATAGAGAGAGAGAAGGAGAGACGGGAGGGAGAAGCAAAACTGAGGCAATTTATGAAGCTTTTAGATGAGGAACAACAAAAAATTGAATTAGAGAAGCAGAAGGTAATACAAGAGACTAGGAGAGAATGGGAAGAGCAGATCAAACGTAAGGAGAAGCAGGATAGGGAATTTCTAGTATTGAATGGAGAGTTACTTCAAAATTCATTTCAACTCACAGGCGATAAAAACAAGTGAAGAGTAAAATGTATTTCGATGGAGGATTGATTGCGTTTATACAAAGCAATCATGAATGTTTTGTGTAAATATCGAAGAGGCTATTTTTTGTCACATAAGAAGCGAGTCTTAATAAAATCTAATTTCACGTGAATAATTTCCGTCGTTCAATTGAAAGAATAATGTTTGATCCTCCAATTTGTTTTGAGCCCAAAAGGACTTGTTCAACATTTGACGCTTTCGCCAACAGCAAAATACACATTTTGGTATCGTTGTGTTTAGACGTTTAACAGTTACAACACCGAAGTCAATTTAAGAAGTCGAACATTTCACACTAAAACGACCATGCTACCACAGACAATTACAAATGTCCAAGAGTTAGAACAGGTGCTTTCAGCATTATTGACACCTGATTCCAATGTGGTACGTGGAGCAGAGGCTGTTCTTGGAGCATTTACAGCCGAAGTAAAATGCATACCAGCATTATATCAACAATTACACAGCACAAACATTGGCGTCAAACAAATGGCCGCAGTTACCATGAGAAGACACATCAGGTTGCACTTCCCATCGCTAGATGAAAATTCGAAGAATACTTTAAAATCTGGTTTGTTGGAACTAGTCTTGGAAGAGAAAGAGTATGTGCGACCAACATGTATTGTACCTAACGCTTCAAAGTAATCTTGTGAGGAGTTCCATCGTTCAATTAATCGGAAGCGTCGCCAAATTAGAAATAACGCGATGGCCAGATTTGGCAAAATTCCTGACGAACTGCACAAAGAGTCAGAATCACATTCACAGAGAGGTAATTCGATGCATGTTTCACGAATTCACGCCTTCATAGTTGGGCATGTCGCTGTTCGCCACCCTGATCGATAATGCAACCGATCCCATCAAAGCCAACATGGTGGCACTGGTCGGCGCCATACAAGCAGGTCTCACGGACCCAGTACAGGGCGTACAGACGGTCGCACTAAAGACCGTAGGTTCGCTGGTCAAGACCATCAAGGGAGAAAAGGAAGTGCAGCTGGTGGCGCCGCTCATACCGCACGTGGTCAAGGCCATCACCCTGCTCATCCAACAACACGAAGACGATCACGCCATCAATGCGTTCGAAATATTCGAAGAAATCACCAGGATCAAGACGCACGGATTCGACTCGGCCATGCCGTCCTTGATCTCGTTCATGTTCACCATCGGCAAGGATGCGAACCAATCCATCGAAGTGCGCGATCGTGCCATCACGTTCGTAGGATGGGTGATTGCGTTCAAACCCAACATTTTGACCAAACAAAAGATCGTCCCCTCCATCATTGACATGAGCTTCACGTTGTTGGTGGAGTCGTCGGATCAAGATGACTTGTTCAACGACGAAATCACAATCTACAAGTGCGGTGCTCAATTGCTGGACGAATTGGCGGCAGGCGTTCCCAGCAAATACATTTTCAATCATGCCATGCGCATCGCAGTGCCGCTCACGGACAGCAACAAGGCAGCAGAAAGAAAAGCAGGCTACACTAGCATCGGAATCATGGCGGAGGGATGTCACGATCCGTCCAGAAACAACCTGAGCAGCATTGTTCCCTTGTTGTTGCGGGGCATGCAGGATCAAGATGCATCGGTGCGCAGTGCGGCCAATGTCGCCATGTCGTCGTGTGCAGAATTCCTGCAGCCAGAGATTTATGCCCATCATCACCTGATATTGCCCCAAGTGGTGCGTAGCTTGGACGAGAGCAGCACCGAAGTCAAGGAGAAGGTGTGCTGCACGTTGGATGCCTTTTGTCGATACATGAACGAATCCATACTACCGTACACCGATCAAATCATGACCAAATTACTACAAATGTTGACCAGCGGCGACGGAAAGACGCAAGAAGTGATCGCCAGTGCCATCAGCGCGGTGGCAGGTGCTGCTCAAAAGAGCTTCTTGCCCTACGCTCAAACGGTGTTGTACATGATGAATCAGATCATGAGCAGTCCACACGACAACTTGATCACTCTGAAGGGAAAGGCCATCGAGTGCGTTGGGATCGTTGCCACTGCCATTGGCAAGGAACACTTTGCGCCCTTCTTTGATCCATTCATGCAACATGCCATTCACATTATGAAATCGCCCAATCAACAAAATCATCACGACGAACTGCGCGAATATACGTTTACCTTCTTCGAGAATATATCGTCGTGTTTGGGCGGCGAATTCAACGTTTATTTACCACAGGTGATGGAATTTGTGATGGAGTGTTTGAGCGATGGTGGCATCAGCGAACAAGCGCTGGAACAAATACAAGTGAACGCGCCACAAGTGACTGGCGATTTGGATGGTAGAGTAAAATATCAAGAAGAAGAAGAAGAAGAAGAAGAGGTGGATTTGGAAGATGATGAAGCAGAAGAGATTGAAGAGGACGATGATGATGACGACGACGAGGGTAATTATCGCTACGTGCGCACCACTCAAGTAGAAGAACGTGCATCAGCCATCAATGCATGTGGTGCATTTGCAAAGGCATGTGGACCTCACTTTAAACCCTACCTACCTCAAGCGTTGGACATTTTGCTCAACGACAGCAGTTACTTTCACTATATCGTGAGGCGCACCGTGATGAGCGCGCTCAAGAATTTACTATACGTACTAATCGATGCGCCGCTCATCAAATCATCATCATCGCCCACCTTCTCCCAACAACAAACGCTGCTCATGGACCAAATCATGACCACGCACATTGCGGTCATGATGGAGGATGCCGACAAGGAGACAGTAGCGCTCACTTGCGAGAGCATCTGCGTGATTTGCAAGGAATTCGGATGCAACGTGTTGAAGCCGTACGTGGACGGATTGATGAGCGCGCTGTTCATCCTGCTGCAACAACAAGCGCCCAGCAATCAAAAATCACTGGACGAAGACGACGATCATGATTTGGTGCTGATCGATGTGGTCAGCGATGCAGTGGATGACGTGGCGAGGACGCTACGCGGCGACTTTAAGCCATACATGAAGCAACTGGTGCCCATATTGCTGGACTATATGAGACCATCCAGAGCAGTCGGTGATCGCATCATGGCCCTTGGTACCCTTGGAGAGGTGAGCAAGGCCATGGGCCATGATATTTGTGACTTTGTGAGCGGCGACTTGTTCAATCACGTCATGAACGGACTCAAGGATTCCAATCACAACATTCAAAGGAATGCAGTGTTTTGTGCTGGCGTGTGGTGCTTGAACCTAAAACAACAAATGCAACCGCACGTGTTGAACATTCTACAATTGTTGTATCCCATCTTTGTGATGAACAGAGAGCAAGCGAACGCTGCAGTGTTGGATAATGCTTGTGGAACGGTTGCCAGGATGATCTTGGCAGAGTATCAACAATTGCCGGTGAGTCAAGTATTACCGGTCATGTTGGGCGCATTGCCGCTCAGGGAGGACCACGACGAGAACGAAGTGGTGTACGCTAGTATTTGTGGTTTGCTGATGAAGGGCGATTCTTGTGCGGCTGCTCACATGAACGTGATATTGAGCTTGTTCGTCAAGGTGCTGCACGATTCTCACACGCAAGAGGTCGTGAGGAATGGGATAATGGGCATATTGAAGGACATCAAATCAAAACATGCTGCGCAGTGGAATCAAGTGTTGTTGACGTTGGGTGCGGAACAGGGTAAATTTTTAAACGACTTGTAATAAAAAGTAACATTTTTTTTATTCTGCTGGAGATGATAGAGCATCGCGTGGTCTTCCGACGATTGCATCGAATGTCTTGTCGACTAGTCCTTGGACTGGTGCGAACAATCCTAGTCCTTGTGATGGTCGGTTTGGCATGTGAGGATGTACGTGAGTTGGGGCGGCTTCCTTGGCTGCGCTTAATTGTTTTGCCAATTCCAGCTTTTCTTCCTCGGATAACTTTTCGTCTAGCTTTGGGAATTGTAATTCTTCCTCTTCGTTGTTGTGTGCCCTCAAATCGACCATGAATCTATCTACTAGTTCATCGAATAGCTTCAAATCAATGTCCTTCTCGTCCCATTTGGATAAAACTTCGAATGCAGCCAAGTTTTCTTTGACTAGGGTGTGTTCGAGCAGTGCAGTTTGTACTAGGAACTTGCCCTTCTCTAAATGCTTTTCTATCAAAGGATACAGTCTTAATTCTTCTGCAGCGGAGTGGCGTGCCAACTCCCAGTGTATTTTGTCTAACCATTGCGTACGTTCCTTCCAGTCCTTTGACTCCTTATATTTGTCGTAATACTCATACATTTCTTCGTGGTCTTCCTTTAGAACGTCCCATGGATTATTTTTGTTGTACTTGCCCATTGTTGTGTTTTTGTTTCTTGATATTTGATAAGAACAATTTCAGCGCTATTTATGTTCGATCTTATCCGTCATTTAAAAATATTTTTTCTATTTTTAACTTGACCAATGAGAATAAGATCTGCTGCCGTAGTCTCTATGCTCTTGTTTCACCCGTTAACACCTTGCTTTTCTAATGTTTTGTAAGGAAGGTTGATGCACACATTAATGAACAAGTTTCGATTTGATCGTCTTTGACTGCAAGATCATCTTTTGTCTCCAATTTTTTGATAAGAACGACACGGAACACAATTCTAGCCAAGACCCAGCAATCTAAGATTGCATTTTGTTATTAACATGTTAATAAATTATATTTTATTCACTTTAATTGGTGTATAACTCCACCAGTGCGAAATGTACCCCGAAGACGAAAATGTATTGAAAAGGTTCATCATTTTTTGATTTTCATGGCCCGAACCTTATATGTATTTTTTAATACACGGAGAATAGCAGCAGCATTACAACCATCAACGCGGTCAATAAGCCAATGAAATGCTGATTGAGGTCAACACGTCACATGTACCCTGTCACGGTATAAATTTGAAATTTTCATCCAGTGACACAACAAAACAAAAGATACAGATACAATGGCAGACGAACCACAAGCTTTAGTTGTTGACAACGGATCCGGTATGTGCAAGGCCGGTTTTGCAGGAGATGATGCCCCACGTGCCGTCTTCCCCTCCATCATTGGTAGACCCAAGCAAAAGTCCATCATGGTTGGTATGGGAAACAAGGATGCCTACGTTGGTGACGAAGCCCAATCCAAGAGAGGTATCTTGACTCTACGTTACCCAATCGAGCACGGTATTGTTACCAACTGGGACGATATGGAGAAGATCTGGCATCACACCTTCTACAATGAATTGCGTGTTGCCCCAGAGGAGCACCCCGTCTTGTTGACTGAAGCCCCATTGAACCCCAAGGCCAACAGAGAGAAGATGACCCAAATCATGTTCGAGACCTTCTCCGTCCCAGCCATGTACGTCGCCATTCAAGCTGTCTTGTCTCTATATGCCTCCGGACGTACCACTGGTATTGTTATGGACTCTGGTGATGGTGTCTCCCACACTGTACCAATCTACGAAGGTTACGCCCTACCCCACGCCATCTTGCGTTTGGATTTGGCCGGAAGAGATTTGACTGACTACTTGATGAAGATTTTGATGGAACGTGGTTACTCATTCACCACCACCGCCGAACGTGAAATCGTCCGTGACATCAAGGAGAAGTTGTGCTACATCGCTCTTGACTTCGACGAGGAGATGAAGAAAGCCGCCGAGTCATCCGCTTTGGAGAAGAGCTACGAACTTCCCGACGGTAACGTCATCACCGTTGGTAACGAGCGTTTCAGATGCCCAGAAGTCTTGTTCCAACCCAACTTCATCGGTATGGAAGCTGCTGGTGTCCACGAGACCACCTTCAACTCCATCGGTAAGTGCGATATCGATATCAGAAAGGACTTGTACGGAAACGTTGTCTTGTCCGGTGGTACGACCATGTTCGAAGGTATTGCCGAGCGCATGACCAAGGAGTTGACCAACTTGGCACCAGCCTCAATGAAGATCAAGGTTGTCGCCCCACCAGAACGTAAATACTCTGTCTGGATTGGTGGTTCCATCTTGGCCTCTCTATCTACTTTCCAACAAATGTGGATTTCAAAGGACGAGTACGAAGAGTCTGGCCCAGGTATTGTTCACAGAAAGTGCTTCTAAGAGAAATGTGTACATTTTTATTAAATCAATCTTTTGTACTATCCACGTTTTTCTTTTTCTGTACTCAGCAACATCTGCAGCTTTTAATTATCATATTAGGGTCAAAATAGAAACTCAGTCCAATTGTTGTAAATTGATGTTGGCGGCAAAAAAAATCGTTAAGTGTTTTTATTCTTAAATACAGTGTACACCGGAATAACAGAGCTCATCGACAAATTTATTTGATGGATGCCATTGAACAGTTTAGTGATGAATCAACAACACAAACTAAGCCATCCTCTACCGTAGAAAAAACGTAATGAATATAGAAGCCGTGGAAACAAAAGCTCTCATGAGCCAACACAGGTCGTATTCAAGTTTATACACTCATCAAACAACATACATGGCGTCCATTACAGACGGTCGCAACCAACATCACACGAACATTTGCATGCAGAATTGATTGGTCAATCGTATCATATACAAATCATTTTCAAGGAGCATTCTCACACAAACTATCAATGTATAACAAGAGTGGTATTTACTACACAAGTTACATTAGAACGTGCGAATGCTTAATTGGAATTAATTTGTGTCATTGTGTGAAAAAATTTACCCAATAATTGCCATACAACGGTAAAGGCACGCATATTACGATTGCATCATGTCAAACCTCATTCCCAACCTGTTTTCATTACATTGAATCAAAATGTCATCGTACTTCGCTGTGTTCCATTCCCAGATTCAGTTTTTTGTACGATTCTATTTCTTTTTACCCCGTGCCCTTTAATGGACAAACGATTTTACCTCCAAAATTTTACTCCTTTATGGTCATGTGAATTACGATGCAATGTTCCGTGTTCCTTGGTGCACCAAAGTAAAACTAACCGAAAAATACAATCACCCCCAAGCATGACGCAGGACGCTATTAAGCTAGACTTCAACACAAGTAGTGTCATGACAACTAATACTCCGCAACAAAAGAGGAAGCTAGCCATTCCTTGTGCACCTCGTAAAGCAAAAAAAACCATAGAGAATGAGAAGATATCTTCCTCCGTTTGCCGGCGGTTGTGTTTCGACGATTTTGTAGTGGACGAAACCACAGTACCCGAGTTTGATTTGAACAAGCACCAAGAAAATCTAAATGCTTTAGATTGGCTGAACCTTGTATAAGCACTTTTTTAACTGGCACATACTTGTAAAATACATAAACAACATTTAACTTTTAGACATTTTGTTATAATCAAATTTTCAACTATTGCATCAAAATTAGTTTAATCTCAAGTTTGAACCCTGTCGAGTTCCTGTCACTACTCCAAAGTAGTTCCTTGATGTAAATAAAAGCAGGTTAGTCTTACAGCATTCCTTTTTTCAAACACATATATGCACAGCGGAGTTTCAAGAATGTAAGAGAAGCATGTTAGGAAGGAGCATGAGAACAGTAGATAGCTTGTTCATTAGTCACTTCGCGTCTATCCACAACAACATGTACAGCTTATTATAAAGAGTATGTTGTAATACCATTCAGGAAAAGTATTAATTTGAAGAAATAAATCTTTATTTAGTAAGACACTGTTATTTGGTCAGAGTAATGGTGCCTGATGGAAGCCACAATCTTGTCCCTAACTGATTCAAAACCTGCTTGGATGGCTTGAGCACGTGCCAAACTGCTCAAACCAGCACCAGTTAGATCTATTGTCTTCAAAGAAACACATCTTTGCAAGGACAAATTAGTAAGGTTCTCACAACGAGTCAGTTGTAGATTTTGCAGCATTGGGCACATGATGGAAGGGTTTCTCAACGAAATACAGTTTATGAATCTAAGGTCCACTAGAGAAATGTTCTCTACGAAAGGGTCCTGAATAGGTTCGCAGTCAATCAAGTGCAAAGTCCTTAGTATTTGTGGCTGACCGACATGCCTAATGGTATATATTAACTTGTTCCCTTGGTCTCCAACTAACTGATTGTTATCAGAGCCACTCGAGAACTGCTCTAACATTGAACTAAATTTGAGCTCTGTCAGCGATTTCCACCTCACTAACTTTATGTTTACTAGACTAGTACACTGTTTTAGTGTTGGTTCGCGTTTAAAGTCACAATCGAATGCTTCAAAGGTCTCTAGCGATGTTGAACGTACTGCTATTGAGGATAGGTTGTTGCACGTGCTTATCTTTAAAACTTTTAATGTGTCGTTTTTTATGAGTGGTACTACAATTCCACAACTCCTAATGTGCAACTCGATAAACGTATTTTGTGTATTGTTGTGCAAGAGGTTGATAAATGCAACGTCATCAAATTCATGGAATCCGTCAATTGTCAGAGATTTTAGATTGTTCAACCTAATTTTGTTAGATTGCTCGAACGTGTATTCGACCTACATTGACGTAAGCGTTCTTATTCTAACGTTGATGTTGTCGAGATTTCGCCACGACTTTTTATGCGACAGCGTGAGGTCCGTTATCGATTCGTATGCTGTTGTATGCATTGACTTTGATAATGGCGAAAAGTATCTGTCATAGTAAAAATGCAGTTCGTGCAACATGCAATTACCGTATTGATTGTTCCAGTGTTAAGAAGCTCATAATCCTTGATATTATCGGAGCGTCCATCATTGTTGCAACTTTGATTCGGTTGTGGTCGGATCTCTTGCTCATTGTCATGCCGTTGTTTTTTTTGTTCGTCAATTTGTTCCAGTCATCCGTAGATTGACTCCAACGTGAGAAGTCTAAAAATAGATTACGAACGACTATAGACACAACGATCAAAAGATTAAAACAAATATCAATTACACGAGAATTAAAATTCTTTACTATGTTTCTTCACTTCCATCATCAACTGTTGACCAACATAATATTGTTTGTAATTGATGTTCCTTGCCACACAACTTGACCACGCTATTAAAGCGATTGTAATAATAGATCAACTGGATGTAAATCTGCTTCAGGATCAACTGGCCCACTGCCAAATTAGAAAAACTCTTGGTCACGTCCGTGCTAATGTACTCCACGCCAGCCTTCCAATGATTCTTGAATTCCTTTGCAATGTTTTCCATCTCCACCAAATTCACTCGTTGTTGATTCTGTTCGGGCGTGGAATTCTTGCTGACCTGTTCCTCCGCCGTCTTGGTGAACGTCACAATGTTTCCATACCGTTCGATCAGTTCGTCCTCCATGAACCTGGCGACGCTGGTCTCGCTGATCCTCCTCAACTCCCTGACGTCGTCCACTTCGCTCACCTTGGCAGCGTTGAAGATGGTCAACACGTGGTCCAACGAATTGATCTTGTAAATGTGACAGTCCTTTGCCGGTCTAATCTCCGCTGCGGTCCTCTCCAACAATCCAATGTATGCGTCCCTCAGCGTGGCCAGGTTGGCCTCCAACATTTGTTTGAACTAACACGTGTGATGGGATGCGATCGCAAATGATTGACAATTACCGTAGAGTCTCGTTTGTTGAGAATGTGAATGGAGCTCACTAATTCTGCGTAGCGTTTGGATATGGCGTGCGTGCTCCTTTCCGAATTCAGTACGCCCTGATCAATGTTAGTCGACTGCATGTGAGATGACGTTACCCTTGGATTCTCCCTGGCCGCTCTTACTGATTCCAAGTTTTGGTCGAACATGTTTTTGAACTTTGGCCACAGGAGCAGGTTCATTTGATTAAAGTAGTCGTCGAGGGTGTCTATTTTCCTCTTCTCCATAATGTCCATGAACTGATGGGTGATCCTATCGCGCGGTGTCAACGAAAGTGAATGGGTAATGTACGCACCTGATCATGATTAGCACTGCGATGGCATCATAATTGTTGGAAAGGTATAGGTTGACCGTTTGTTGCAATAGCTCCAAAGTCTTTTTGAATACGAAACCAAAGATTGTTCTTATTTGTTTCAAGTTCATCTTGTCCTTGTCCATGAAAAAGTCCATGATGAAAATGTATTCGGATGTGCTTGTGTTGATGAGCAGTACGTGCATGCTGATTCATGTTAGCGTTTTCAATGTTAATAATGTTACCTCCTGAATAATGCTTCGAATGGATAAGTCTCCTTCTTCTCAACCGCAACGTGGCCTACGATGGGATTGTTCAGGTCAACTTCGTCAAGTATGCGTCCACGATCTCCTATGGAGAATGTATTCTTTCCTCTCTCTGTGTTTCCCCATAATGAAAATGTTTCCTTCTCAACAATCAATTCGCTCTTGCTGGCAGTGGACTGTTGAAGTCGCAGTAGGTTTCCGATGTAGGACTTGAAGCTGTTATAATAGTACGTACTTATGGTGTTGATGTATGTATTTCTGACCTGAAAAAAATGAATCACTAAACGAATGTCACTCTACCTCTAACGAAGCCTCTTGATTATTCTTTCTCAAAAAATCAGCAAAGTACTTGAACTTTAATAAAACGTTCTGCTTCAAGAATTGGGTGTTTGTTTTGGGCTTCTTGAGTTCGTTGATCTTTTGAAGAAGGAACGCTCTCACTTTAGTGACAGCTTTAACGTTCAACTTGTCCAATTTTGGTATGAGCTCTTGTGCTGCTTGTGTGCTGACGTTGTCAGAGTTTTTCAAAAAATCATTCCTCATGTCCAGAGTGATTAGGTAGTCCAAGTAGGCCTCGTTCACTTCTTCCTCACAAACGTTGCTATTGTTTATTGTTAGCATTGATATATTTCTGAAACTTACTGCACGAGGGCATTGTCTATCACGGATTGGTTGATGAAGCTTGCTAGTTTTTCTTCGGCACTTCTTCTATTCTTTAAACGAATGTTCATTGAGAATGATTCATCTTGTAAAGTCTTGATCTCATCAGAGATGTTTCCCAGACTGCCCTGGAATTTTTGTAGCGTACCTTCCATTTTCTATTAAATGGTAATTAGAAATTACAGGCGTTTGAACGAACCTCTAACACTCCATCGCATTGACATAGCTGCTGGTATAGATCTGCTATGCGCTCAGCCTCTTGTAAATCTGATTTTAAATTAGAAAGTCTCGACGAAGCACGTACAATCTTCGATGGAATCAATTTCTACTTGTCTCAACTCTTTTTCAATATCTTTGCCATAATCGCGAAGATCAACACCCTGTTGAAGAGCTTTTTGGACCAACTCATCTTGTTGGAACCGTAAAATGTCCTCATCAATTTCATCCAAATCAATATCGTCGCTTGTTATATCTAAATCTTCGATGGAGAAAGTAACTTCTGTGGGCTACATTGAGTAATTAATCAAGTTCCTGAATTCTTACTCCGTCTGTTTGTGGCATTTCATCTTCAAGCGCATTTAGAAGAGCCTTCCTTCGTTTTTCATCCTCATCCCTCTGTGTTTTAGAAGGATTGGATTTCTTACGTGGAGACAAAGGCATGTCAGTATTTGTAATCTTTACAAACGACGACCCAAGACAATCAAACAATAAACCACGTTTTATAGTAATTCAAAATACAACAAAATCAAACATATTTTACTGTAATCATACAATTTCATCACTGCCACCATTGCTCGCCTCCAATTAGATGCGAGAGATGATCATCTCTCACATTAAGACCACCAAACTTTCTAATATGAATCAAGAGGAAATTTAATTTTTACCTTGATGTAACAATGATGAGGAACAACACAAAATGGAGATGTATGTTACCAATCCAAACACAAGGACCATCATGAATATCACCTCACCCCATACACTCTTAATTGAATATCTGATCCATTGTCCTTGATGGGCAAGTTTGGTCGTCCTCTTGCCCAGTACGTTTTAATATTATAAAGTCTTAATTTTCCCAAGCCGATTTCCTCCTATCTTTGTAATCAATTTGAACTTCTGCTTTGCCCCGAATGACAGACCATCCTGTGGCACGATTATCCGTACGTCTACATATTATTATTTAATGTTACATTAAATTTTATTATAATTTCCAACCTTATGAAGCAACTAATTGAGACAATCGATAAGCCAGTGTTATGCATCATTGGTGTAGGATTAATAGGAGGTTTTATATCATCATTTATAGGGTGCAGTGATCTTGTTGACCTCCACTTGATAGGTCGTCAAAACTTGAGGAACAGACTGGAGAGGTATGAATGTTTAAAAGCTGAGAACATAGATGGCACTACACGTTCACTTAAAAATTCAGACTTTACCTTACATAGCAGCCTCACAGAGATGATTCAAATTAAACGAATTAAACCTCAATTTATTATAATGTGCTTAAAAAGAACTGCCGCAGATGAGATTTACCAAGAAATCAAGAAACTCGAGCTCAAATCTTGCACCATTGTACTCATGATGAACGGAATTTTCACCGTTACAGAGGCCAAAAAAATATTAACTAACCACAAGATATTAGCTGCAATGGTAAGCCAAACGAACAACTATGAAACTTACGATAAAGTGTCCTTTTAATGTGATTGATGACCAAGCCACAGGCGTCTACAAACAAAGTTCAAAGGGCAACATTATTATCGAACAAGACGAGCAATCTGAAATTTTATCAAACATTATGAACAACAGTGGAGTGCCAACACTGTTATCCACTCAAATTGAAAAGGTTCAAAATGGTAAAATGCTGTTCAATCTCAATAACGCCATATGTGCATTGTCAGGTGTTCCGCTCTCCAAAGAACTCTCCCAATATGGATACAGAAGACTTTTATCTCACTGCATGTCAGAAACTTTATCCGTCTATTACGCAAGAGGCATGGAGGCTGCTCCTGTTTTCAAACTACCAAACCATCTGGTACCTTGGGCATTGTGCGCACCTGATTGGATCTTTTCGTACATTGCAGCAGGTATGGCAGGTCCAACGGAAAAGGCCACTTCGTCCATGTACGAAGATGTATCCAATAATAGATTAACAGAAATAGAATATTTACAAGGAGCGGTGTTAAAACTTGCCAATGGTTTAGATCCAAAGATTGATACGCCCGTGATACAAGCAGTATACGATAAAATCAAGCAGGTCGAATCCAACAAGTGCGGTATTGTGAAGCACACGCCCGAAATGATTTACCAATTCAAATAAAACAAACTTTTTATTCACTCACTCGGGGTCCATGCAATCAAGTTTAATTCTTTTCGTCGTTGGTGACTTTTCTAAAATCTTTCCAGAGCAGGTCCTCTTCTTGCTTGGTGTGGTTAATTTGATCTTTAATCCGCTGGTGACTTCTCTTTCGGACAGGATGGCTTGCTCTACGACGTGTTGGCTCTCCTCTTCCAATTCTTCTTGTGAAAATTCCTTCACTGCTCCATCAATCCTGTTTTGTTTGTGATAATCGGACATGAGAGTGTAACCCAACAATGCGCTCATTTCCCTATCTCTGGTTTCTATAATCAAGTCGAATAGTACGTAACCATGACAATCTTCTGCTCTCATCAACCACTCACAAATGGT
>JAOPGA020001001.1:0-108616 GCA_026419775.2 Acrasis kona
TCCATTCACGACATCAGCGCTCGTCTCCAATAACTTCCAAGATTGCGTAAACATGCTAAATGTCCAAATGTCACTTTGATACGTCTTGTCGCTGGCGATACCACCAAATATAATCATTCGGTTGCTGAATGAAATGGCAGAGTGGTAATAACGAAGCGGAATGAAGTCCACATCGATGGATGTCTCCCAAACATTCTTATCCATGTCATAGATGAACATGGTGGATGACGGTGTTTGAGATAACGTGAGTCCACCATAAATAATCATCTTACTGGCAATAATGACTGCCGTATGCGCGTAAAGCCCAGTGGGTGGGTTAATGTTTAAATGTATACCATCTGGTTTCTTGTTCATCATGTCGTACTGCAGCAGCTCACCTATTTTGACGCCTTTTTCGGTGGCACCACCAAACCATACGGCGTAGTTGCTGTACTTTACTACAGATGCACCACTACGTGGTATTTGGTAGGATGGTATGGAGACCCATTGTGTATTGGATGTGTAATTGGACACATCAACCGTATACATGTCATTTAATGAACCATTTTGATTCGATCCACCCATTACCCACAAATTGTTTTGGTACATGATGCATTGATGAGAGTGCCTTGCTGCCAAGGGCGTAGTATAGTTTACCCACTCTACAACCCTATTATTTAGTTGATAAGATACTTTGCCAATCCACAAATCATTAAAGTACTTTTTTGTAGAATCAATCCCTCCAAATATGAGTAAAGTAGCAAAACCAAACAATGTATTCTGTACATTGACAGCACAATGTGATAAGCGTGCTGGCGGTGCCTTGTTAATTGCATTAATCTTCTTCCATGACTCACTTGTGTAATTGTACTCCCACAAATCATTAAAATCTGTATTTGCGCCCTGTCCTCCAAACAAATAAAAAAAGGCGCCATCTACAACTGGTATGGTTCTAGTATTCGGGTTTTGTAGAGGGTCGCTCGTGTTACCATTTCTATGGGCAGCTACAGACATTTTAGTAAATGTGGTAAAGCGCCTTGGAAGTGGACTATTTGCAGATGATTTGATGAGCGACCAAGTGTTTGATTCCAAACTATAGGAGTATAACGTATTAAAGAACGCATAGTTATCAAATCCTCCAAAGATTAAAAGATTATTGTAATTCATGACCGCACTGGCACCTGTTCTTGGACTTGGTAGGGCACCAGAAGGGTGCAGTTGCGTCCAAGATGAACTACTAAAACTAAACTCCCACAATTCATTTGATAAATTACCGTCATCTCCTCCAAATAAAAAAAATTTATCGTAAGGTTCGTAAGAAGCCATGGCAAATAAGCTTCTTGCAGTAGGAGATGTTGCAAAGGGAGGTAAAAAGTACCAATAATAAGGATTATAAATATTTTGCGTTAAAACTGAATTTAACTTGTTGGTGGGTATGGTTGTTGATCCTCCTGGAAAGGTAAAATTTAATAAACGATTGGTGTATAAATAAGAGATGGATAAACCTCTGTCTTGTGTCCAATTTCCATATCTTATGCTTTTCCCATTTTGGTCAACTGACATGATGTCGTAGGAAACGTCAAGTCTATCGCCCAGGTAATTAAATCTTATATTGCCAGTGGCACCAATCATTTGTAGTCGACTTAATGCGATATTAATGCTATTGACATTGATGACGGAGTTGTTCATCAAAACATTCGTAACGCTATGGGCATAGGCCATTATACCATCATATACAAAAGCTCTCCTTCCAATGGATGACACCAAATTACTGTTTATGTTTTGTGCAGACAACGACTGGTTGAACAACAATGACCATTGATAAGCAAGGTATTGATTTTTAACAAGTAATGGAGTGCTCGTTGATTGATAAATAAATCCTTTTATAAGCGGCAACACTGATGTATTATTAATTATAAGTTGACTCAGTGTTGGAGTAAATACCCAGGCTTTATCTGAGGTAGCCATATTGTTGTTATTTATGGAGTTTATTAAAGCTGAAAAAGAGCTTGACCAAAAGTCAACACTAATAAAAGCTGCCACAATATTTGCACCATAAGAATTTAATTGTGACACCGCAACGTTGGCGTCTTTCATCACAACAACTTTCATTATAGTCAGTGTGGGTCTTTCATTGATTTGAAGTTGAAACGTTGATAAGCAGTCATGTCCATATTCATCATCACTAATGATAACATATACGTTGTTCATTTGAAATGAATATAAAATATCGGCTACCATCTGGGTATGTATTCTATTTACAAAATCTATTCTATACATTAAGGGAAACTCTGTATTATTAGAGAACCGGTTGCTGCCAACACCAAACACTATGATGTTTTCTTGATTAACTTTTGAGAACTCTGCCAATTCTTGGGCGATAGAACTTGTTCGTCCCGCCAAAAATCCCACAAAATATGTGTTTGGTGAAGTTTCCATAGCAGAGCTCTCACTGTAGAGCTGGCTAGCAGCGTCTGTGGGAGTGTTAAATTTGGTAACATCTTTGGCAATCAGTGTGAACTTTATGTTGGGATATATTGCATCCTCCGATCGCTGTGGTAGTCCGAATGTTGATGCATTTCTATTATAATCCAAGCCATCTCCTGGGTATATATGTTCCACATCCGATTGGAGGTTAACATAGTTTACTGCTGTTTGAGCAGCGCTTTGATGATTAGTTTGTATTTGAGTGCAAGCTTACTAGAAATCAAGCGGATCGGAATAGATGAGACCGATAATAAATTTATACAAAACAGAAGATAATGCTGGTGTCACAAAATAAAGCAGAACCAAACAAGCGGATGCCTTTATCATGTGCAAGTTAATTGTAATGCGATGAAGTGGTTGACCTTTCTAAAATTACGAAATCCGAACGAGGTAGTGAACATGATCATCGAGAAATCAGCTTTGTTAGCGGAAACGGAACACATACCTAATTTACAACAACTAGACCCAATTATGTCATAATAAACGGATATCCAAGTTGATTAGTTTTACAAAAATTATTTATTTCATCAATGATTTCACAACACTTCTCACACTCAACTTCTTTAAATCTGTGTATGTCTGCCCAACTCCAACGAATACAATCGGATGACCAGTCTTGTATACCATTGAAATGGCGGCTCCCACTTTATCATCAATCGTGTCAAACTTGGTTAGAACAATTCCATCAATCATGGTCGTCCTATTCACGTATCCATCCGATGCGCTAAACTCTTGCTCGGTATTCATCGAGGTCGATAGATTACCCAAAGAATCATTGAACTTTTGTAATTGATCCACACCATCGTTTCCTACAAGTGCTTCACCAACGAACAAGACAATATCAGGACGATTCATTTGGATCAAGGTGGCAAGTTTCCTCATCAATGGTTCATTATCGGCCATACGACCAGCAGTATCAACCAACACAACATCTATTTTATTCTTTTTAGCATAAGCGATTGCATCTCTGGCAACAAGTGCTGGCTCCTTACCATAACCTTCATGATAAACTTCAACACCGAGACAAGAAGCATGTACTTTTAATTGTTCAACGGCTCCACTTCTGAACGTGTCACACGCTGCCAATAAAACTTTTAGTTTATTTTGTTGTAACCAGAAACAAATCTTGCTTAGCGAGGTGCTCTTTCCCACACCATTCACTCCACAGAAAGTCATCACATACGGTCTCTTCAACACATCTCTTGCATTGTTGGCATCCCTCAACACGTCAATGTTACGCTTTGGCGTCAAGATACGAGTCAAGGCTTCGTCCATGGCTTCGTTCACACTAGTCTTGACTGCTTGGAATGCACCCAACTTCTTTCCGATCAGAGACTGTTCCACCGACTTGCAAATACCATCCGCAATCTCCGATGCAACGTTTTTCGACTGTAAAAGTTTTTTGAATTCTCCCATGACTGGCTCCAAGTCCGATTCGTCGAGCGTGCGATTGTTTGTGAGTGTTGCGAATAATGAACTCCATGTACTCTTCTTGACGGGTTCTCCGCTGGTGTTTACTTGTTTCTTCTTGTAATCATTTATGTCAAAGTCTTCTTCGTCGTCGTCGCCTCCCTCTTGAATAATGTCTCCTTCAATGTCTGTCACTGCGTTTGGATCGGGTAGGAAACTCTTTCTGAACTGATCCATTTTTTGCGAGGGATCAGCAGTTGGGTCCTTCTTTGACATGTCTAATCGTTTGGATCTGTCAGAAGTGTAGGTTTGGTCGGACCACGATGTATTCTGCTTGGCGTGTTTGACGGTTTCTCTGGGTGGAGTGTCCTTTTTAGGAGGGAATGTTTTCATGGTCTTTGTTGGTCGTGCATTCTTGGGTTTGACTCCCTTGGCCATCAAAATGTCGAATTTACTCATCGGAGCTGAGGAGTCTCTGACGTCTTCCTGTTCCTCGACTTGCTCCGCTGGTTCGTCTTTAACGACCTCGCGCGACGGCTCTTGTACGTTTTTTGATGATTTATCTTTATTGGCCTGTGCTTGTGCTTCTTTGAGAGTGTCTCCTACTTTTCTTGCTTCCTTATTTTCTGAAGCACGCTTTTCTACTGCTCTTACAATGTTTCGGTACTCCAATCCAAAGTCCTTGAATGGCAATGATTCGCTTAGAGTGTATTGCCCCTGTAGCTTGGCACTTAATAACAGGGCTTTGTATCTATCGATGAACTTGTCTCTGACAATCTCGAGTACCTCCTCCTCAACCGAGTATAGTGTTTGTACGAGGTTTGCATATACAATAACAAATATAAGGTCTACATCATTCGCGAGTGTCCATTTTAAAGTATAATGGTCAGTTTCATAAGATTTCGCTGATATACGATCCTCTAGCAGGACGTTTCTTATAAGAGTATTGATGGGGTTTCCTCTGATTCCCTTCTCGGTGTGTTTCCACAATATCAAACCACCTTTTGTTAATATTGCTACCTCCTCGATCATGACGTGTCAATTATTTGTTTCAAGCTTGTTGATTGTAAAGATTTACAAATCTGGGCAATTCAAGGAATGAACGAAATGTGACAAAAATAAAGTCAGTTCAACGAACAACATGATGCAATGTTTTGTTGTATGAAATGGAGGTGCTTCATGCAGACTTTGTAATATTTTACTGAAGTTGACTAAAATTTCAACTTCAAATACACACAATGGTTCTCGGTGGGGGAAGAAAGCCTGAATTAGTAAGCCACAAACTTCAGAAGAGCCTTGTATCTATTCGTTCTTTGTGAGTATATGTTCTTTATGAATGTAAATAACAACCGTTTAGAGAAAAAAGTAAAGATTGGAGCAAGAATGACAAGATGAAGAAAAAGGTACAAAAGAGGGAACAAAAAGAGAAGGATTTTGCACCAATGATAACGCACAAACCAAAGACCTCGTCCAACATGTTCTTTTCCCACAACATGGCCCTTGGCCCTCCATATAGAATATTGCTTGATACTAACTTTATCAATTTCTCCATACAAAACAAGTTGGATTTGGTAAAAGCTGCCATGGATGCTTTATATGCAAAATGTATTCCTTGTATAACAGATTGTGTTATTGGTGAATTGGAGCGTCTTGGACCAAAATTCAAAGTCGCACTAAGAGCAGCAAAGGATCCACGCATCGAACGCCTCACATGTACACACAAGGGAATTTACGCTGATGATTGCATCTGTCACAGAGTCGAATCAAACCCAGTCTACATTGTTGGAACTTGCGATAAGGACCTCAAGAGAAGATTAAGAAAGATTCCTGGCGTACCCATCATGTACATTAAGTCACGTCAATATTCAGTCGAAAGGTTACCAGAAGTAGATGGAATGGTTTCATCAAGAGTATAAAAAACTATTTTTTTTAATGTTTGTTCTTTTTTGGTACACGCTCTACAAAGTCGTTGGCACTCATGGAACGATGATCTAATTTCCGTTTTCTATTATCCGTGTTATTTTTAATGCGATCCACTAAACTCTTTCCTGACCCTTGTTCTTGTGGTTTCTGTTTTTCTTGAACTGGAATCAAAGTTTTGCTCTTCTCCACTCTTCTCTCTTGAGATTTTTCTTCTTGTTGCTTTTTGAGTTTTGCATCCTTCCTCTTCTTCTTCTTGTCCTCTGGTAAAAAAGTACTCTCCTGATGCGATCTCCTTGTCGATTTTGCTTTCTTCGGGTGGATTGGGGAAAGGTGTGTATTCCTTCTTTGGTTCGGTTGGCTTCTTGGTCTTCTTGACCTTGCTGTTGGGTTGGACGCTCTTCTTGAACTGAGGAATGTACTTGTTCCAATTCTCAGACACCAACTCTGGTCTCTTTGAAAGTTCTCTTTTGATCATTAATTCTTTGACGTGGTAGATGGGATGAATGTTAAACATGCAGTCCTCGATAATGCGCCTGACCACCTTGAGAGATTTCACACCTCCAATAACACTCACTGTCTTTCCTTGGATGAAAATGTACGTGTCAGTTAACAACTCCAGCGCCTTAAGGGTGGCGCCATCTGGTCCCAACAATCTTTGTCTTCTGCGAACAAATGTTGCATGGTTTCTTGCTAGATTTCCAATCTTGACGACATCACTAAAAACATCATCCTCAAGAACTCTGCGTGCTTGTTGTAAAGAAACACCTCTGGCCATTAGATTCAACATGTCACGTCCTTTTACAATAATAAATGGGTCGAAGGTATGTTCTGTTGTGGCGATGAACATTTTACCTGCTTTGAGGTCAAGCGTTGCATTGAGTAGGTAAGGTTTCGCGCTTAAAGTGGCTTGAACAAGAGGCCAAATTTGTTGCAAGTAGGGTTCTCTGTACTCTGGGAATAATATAACAAAACTTGTCTCAGCTGCAAGTCTATCTGGATTGTCTTCTTCTGTGTATTTACCAGTGCCTTTTACCCACCCAGGTATTTCATCTTTTCCAATCTCTTCACTTAATTCCTTCTTGCTGTCATTTTTGTTTTTATTCGAAAATTTTTCTTGTTTGTTTGGTTTATTCTTGTATCTACCAAGCTTTGAAGACATGCTTTTTTCTCAAAAGTGAAATTGAAGTTGACCGACCATGCTTACAATATTGATGAAAAAAGCAAAGTAGGCTGGATGAACCCAAATAACTCGAACGAAGAAACTTCGACAAGTTCACACTTCATGTTACCAATCAGTTTCAGAGTATCAACGTCACTTCAAAGCGTCATAAGCTTCAGAAAATGAACAGCTTCGCTTGCACTTTCAGCGCTTCGTGGTCTCTACACACTGGAAATATCGAATTATGAGATTTAATTTCTCGATGTTCACTGAAAGGAAATTAAGGGATAAGCAGCAAACCGCATCTCACATGATTCTTCAAACAATGTTCCTTTATGGAAGCAATTTTGGAGAGTCACAACAGAAGCCAACTGATTTACAACTAGAAGAATTTATTAAATTATGTGATGAAAGGATGAGAATGTTTAAATGCAAGACATAGACACAAAGGGTCCCTAGTTTGCTTCAAGAGCATATCAAACTCTGTAAGAATGAAAAAACTCCATTTTAACAATAGTTCTTGTAAGTGTCACAAGCAATTATGATGTAATACACATTCTTTTATTATTGTAATCGTGTAGTTTTCTCTAAGCGACTCTTCAAATCATCAATCAATAAATCTTGATTTTCGATTCTTGTTTTCATTTTTAACATTTCTGTGTTCATTTGTTGAATCAAAAAGCTCATGTGACGAATGTCAACATTGCCGTCTCCATTCTTTTCGTCGCCAACAAAAGTCTCGCGCTCATAATCGTAAACGACGGGTGGGTTTACATAATAATATAAACGTGTTTCTTCTTTTTCATGTTCGCTCTGCTTCACTTCAGTCAAACCGTATTCCAAAGCCTCTTGCAAAGTTCCCAATCGATATCCATACTTTTCGATAAGATCGCAAAGACTCAAAGTGATGACTCTGGTGCCTCCGGGTGACGCAGGCGCTGTAATAGGTTTTCTCTCCTCCTCCGAGTTGCTTGACAACTTGTCCGCCACCTGCGTGACTGTATTACTTACAGTGTCACTAACGGTTTTCGCTGTTCTTGTGAAAAAGCTGCTAATCTGGTCTCCAATACCGACCTCAGGATTATTGGTGACAACATCAGATGTTGTGGTCGTCGTTGCTACATCACTATCAGTCACAATGTCACTGGAGGGCATGGGCTCGACAGTAATGATAGAGTCGTCAACATGATTGTCATTTGAAGAAGGTGCTTCCACCTCCACAGAAACCGTTCCATTTTTATTTGCCAACTTTCGAAGTTGAGCGGCACTAGAGTTTGCAACACTTTTCATGGCAGCCTCTCCTCCTTGTTTTGCCCAAGTCACGCTATCATTCATGTAGTCGGTTACTTCTTGTAGTTTCTTCTTTATACTTTCTACGGTATTCTCTCCCACATACAAAGATCCATCAGGGGTGACGATTCCAGTTCTTGTGAAGATGCCCTCATCGTTCCAACCCATTTCCTTAAAATCTTTTTCGCCCTGAGTTAGTTCCTCTTTGGCCTCCTTTTTCTTGCTAATGATTTGTTTCGTCTCGAAATCAATTCTTGTCTCTACTACCCTCTTTTTGAACGGCATGACGCCAGCGGATTTAAATACGGCGCTTGCTAACTGTGATACAATGTCTCCGTCACGATCGATTTGACCATCTGCGATAAACTCAAACATTCTGCGAACGGCACTGTCCGCTAATATCTCAATGCCCCCGGGCTCATACTTGTCTGCAAAATCTGCCCTTACTTTCAGGTCATTTAAAAATCCTTCCTTGCGTCTCTGGCTACTTAACTTTTCAATTTGTTTTCTGTAGCGAAGCGCGAGCAGCCTCGCAATTTGTTCTGTAACTTCCTCAAGATGACTCAAATCAGTTGTAAGATTACCGACACGATGAAGACGTTGTGATTCTCTCGCTCCATGAGTGTTGCTGATTGTATGAGATCCAACACTGATAGTAGCACGTGCCACTGGTCCTAGAACGGGTATGAGGCCCACTGCTTCTTTAGCGTAGCCCACACCAGTCTCAACTGTTGATCTGGATCTGGTCACCAATCCAGATGTGACAACACGACTTGCAAGTATCACATTCTGGAACTTGTTCTGCACTTGAGAGTAAAATGTGTTTATAGCTTTGCTCTTCTTAATATACTCTATTTGCTGCTGTTTGAATGACTTGTCTTCCATTTTGTTATTTAATTAAAAAAGAACGTTCTAAAAACATGGTTGACGATTGCAACCATGGTTTTACGAAAAATCTAGCGTATATTTAGAAGATCTGCGAAGCAGTGAAAGCATCTACATATATTATAATTATATGGTGGGATGGGTACATATATCGATAGATCACAGTGATTTACATAACATAATAACTTTACATTTACAACTTTACATTCTCTTACCACCTCTCTTTTAAAAATGTGATAGTTTTTTGTGTGGGATTGGCCTTCCGTTCGAATTTTTGAAACTCGTTGTCCATAATGGTAATTCTTTCCGATCTTCTACTTTCAAGATGCATTGGAATTTCATTATTTTTACTACCACTTGTATGTATGTTAATCTTGTTTCCATTTAGATTGTTTGACTCATTGTTGTTTCCATAGAGCTTGAGCCCTTCCTCTAAAAGTTCGTCCATGGTCTCTTCTTTTATGAAGAAGTTCTGTTGTACATCTTCTGGACTTGTTCGTTGCATTTGTTTTGAAATTTCTCCACAGATTTAATGCTAGTTAGGACGAAGTCTCCGGCGTCTGATGTCGTTAAGGAGGGGTAAGAACAAAAATCTTTGAATCTGTCAAGGAACAAACGATTATTTCCTGTACCCAATGGAAACCAAATGAATCTTTTAATAGGATTAAAAAGGAGTATTGAAATTCCGCTGGAATTATACGAAAGAGGAAGTGCCAATAATTGAATTTAAAATTCATCACTTGGCGAAAATATCTGCAGTATCATGATATCGCTTATTATTAATGAAAACATTATGTTTGACTGAGACTATTTATCTGTGGATACAATTTTGCAAAATCGACCCCTGCGCGTTATTGTTTCTAAAGATTCCAATATACATTTTTGGCAGTGGATTATACCTTTTAGAAAGCGGCCTATTGTTAATGGAAGCGTGCAAACCTCAGCCGAAGGCTTTATCGCTGACATATTGAAAACAAGATTCTTGTGATGGACATTATTATTAACAGAGTTTTTTATTTTAATTTGAAACCATCAACTCAGAACGACTAGGGAAGTATGCTTGGTCATTTTCGCTTTCTGAGATAGACTTGAAAGTAAGTATCTCGCTCATTTTTATTGACAGCCTTCTTGAGAGGGACATTCTTTTCTCTATCGGAGATGAACAAGTAGGTGAACCAGGTGAGGAGCAATACGCATAGTCAGATGGTATTTTATCTGAGGTCATTGGAGATGACGGTGTCGATGGAGGAGTTAAGAATGTCCTTGATACACTTATAGCGAATCTTTTGCTTGATCTTGATTTAACAGGTGTTACACACTCTTCAACTGTCTTAGGGATTGTATCAACTGGCTCTAAAATATCCTGCTTCTTTTTAGTGATTGACCAATTAGGGCCAACTTCTGTGCACACCATCATATTTATCAAATTCTCAAAGGCCTCCTGTACACCTCTATCATGCTTTGCACTTGTGGAAAGGATGGCGTAGGGCGAGGCATCAAATTGACCTGGAGTAGTCACACTTTCATCATCACACTTGTTCTGAACGATTACTGCTGTTACTTGGCTTACTTCCTTGAGAGCTCTAATGCCTTCAATCTGGTCTAGACATTTCTTAAGAGAAGTGTCATCCTCTCTTGAGCACACCACCATAAATCCGTCACATTGTTTGATGTAGTTTTCGCTTATATAGTTCTCTTCATTTCCGCATGTATCTAGGATATCTATTTGGCAAGTCATAACCATGCTCTCTCCACTTTCTGATGTAAGTCCAACGTCAAATCTTGTATTGTATAGGTCCTCTATGGTTTCATCATGCTCGAGGGGGAAAGTTTTATCAACAAATCGTTTGATAAGTGCAGTTTTACCATGGGCTGATGGTCCTACGACTCCAAGTGTGTATGTTACCTTCATTGTTTTTTGTTTGTTTATTGAGTGCAGCCGTAAAGGATAAAACTATTTATCTTGTTAAACTTAACGTCAACGTCACTCCTCTTTTGTGGATGGCATCCAAAAACAATCTGCGAAAAAAGAAAAATTCTCCATCTAAACATTTTAAACATTCAAGGATCACTTTTAAAATAGCATGAGCTATTCAACAGAAAAAACACACAAAAATGCAACAGTTCGGGCATTGCTTCATTTTTTACAAAAAAAATTGATAAATAATTTTTAATTTGAATTACATCAACAATGACTTTCTCTCATTCCTACCTTGCATATACTTGTAAATACCAGTGATGGTGAATCCGACAATAGCAAGAATCATGGTAAAACTAATCACGCTGAACAAAGTGACAAACACGATAAACAAAATCCTCTCGGTCTCTGCCGATGGAAGATGACAATCAACCATCCACAGCGCAGCCTTGATTCCTCTATCTTTATTCATTGAATTGTCGTTGCTTGGCGCTTTATCAGGTGCACCCGTAGAAATGAACAATTGACTATTCTCGGTCCCATCGCTCATGATGCTCCTTCTAACTCCCAAAACAGCAGCGCCTCCGCCGACCGGTAGATTGTAAATCAAATTGGTTTTTGATTCTGGAATGTAATTTACCAAGAGCAAATGACCAGTGTACTTGTAGTGATTTTCAAAGTTTTCGACGAGGCTACCTCCGACGAGCGCCTTGCTTGCATCTCCGTCGGTGGAGTAGGATACGGAGTAGATGACGAATCTACGCTTGTTTTCCTTTACGGATAAATCTCCGGTGGGTCCGTCGATTAGACCGTGAGTGATGGATCCAAGACTTCCGGTGGCGTTGAACGTGACTGACACCAAGTGAGATACAAAGTTTTCTGGTATTGGGGCGGAAACGTTGGATGGAACGTCGATGGTGTTGATTCCTACTAGTGCTTGATTTTCCTTGACGTCAATGTCTGCTGGGAATCCAAATACGTTCAATTCGACGCTGGTCTCTAGGTCACCAGTGGCCAAGTTGATCTTGATGAGATGGACTGATGGTTGAGATGAAAGTAAAGTAGGGTGAACGGCCCTGAAGGCTTTGATTTGTTGATCGTTTACTGTCGTGGATACGAATAATTGTGCTGGTGATGCTTTGAAGACTGCTCCGTTCGATGCGACTCCTGCTACGTGTGGTACGACCACCTTGTGATATAATGTGTTGACGTTGGTTGTTGCGAGTGACTTCATGGCCTCTTCGCGTGCGGTGGTTAATACATATCTTGCAACCTTGATGCTTCCTGCAGTGTTGATGAGTGCTACGAAATCAACAATGACACCGAACTTGGCGTCTGGGTTCTTCTTTGCGCTCAACAGCTTGACTGAAACAATCTTTTGATGGGAAACGGAAGACAAATCAATGGCTTCTTGGTCAACTTGGGTGCATGGAACAGGATTGGCACATACGGATCCTGGTTGGACTTGACCTTCGACGTTGTAGATTGGTTCGTCCTTTAGCTCAGCATAAGCAACTTGTCCGAATAGTGGATATCTTCTCTCCTCGACGTCATCTTTTACCTTTTCAATAATGTTTGCTTCTCTGCTTGCGTCCACAACTGTAAAGTGGATCTCGCTCAACTTGGTGGCGTTGTTGAACACTAGTGCTGGCACGATAACTATTAATGCCTCGTTTTCGAAAATTTCGGATACTGGAATGACGTTGCTGACACCGAATAATCTTGTGGAGCGAGTCGCATCTTCATAGTTGAATAAATTAGCGGCGGTCTTTTCGGTGATGACGGGGTATGTGCTATATTCTCTGTCCCTGCTGAATAGAGGGACGTCAATCACTTTGGTGTTGCCACGCGATAGGAAGGAACCTGATTCGTCTTTCTTTGGTAATAGTGTTTCGAAGTCGACATTGTATTGATGTTGAACAAAAACAGATTGTACGTCTTTGATTGGTTGAGACTCTTGAATGTATTGTCTATAGTGTGAGCTTTGTACGACTTCTGCTGATGCATTAAGTTCGTCACATTTGTTTTCTGCTTTAGCTACAATTGCAAATGCAACTAGGAGGACGAATACCAGCCCCTTTATCATGTTTTTGTGACAAGTCAACTGTGAAAACGACGTCGTTATGTTGTGAACGGAGTAATTTACTCCCACACAACTGCGAACAACCAAGTCCTAAGCTCCATGAAAACGCACAATAGAATCATCAAATTTGTTCTCGATTTACAAACACAAGGAATATAACCGGTTAATCCCTTAATAGAAGAGCTCGCTAGCAAATTGGAATTGTCAAAAACAACATCAGGCAGAACTTTAGAAAACAAATTCATACTAGGTAGGAAGACAAGTTCTCCATACAAAGAAGCAAAGAATGATTCACAAGTAATTAGAATAAAGACAAATTTCAATTGTCTAAATGAACTCTTGATGTAATGAAAAGTCATTTTTCTTGCCAAACACCATTCCATAGAACAAGGTCTTTGTATTAAAAATTATTAATGCTCTTACTCCTTTTTTTTAACTGACTTTTAAGTTGTTCGCAGATCCCTCGTATCCGTTTACTCTTCCTCAAATCACAATAGGATTAAACAATATGATCAAGTGCTCAGAGCACCTTCCGCTGAATATGGTGTCTCAGGCCAGTTCCTTGGTGGTAGAAGAATTTGAACATCCGTTGTAAAATCAAAATAAAAGCACTGGTCAATTCGAAAGTGTGTGTGAAATTTTCTTTAAAAGAACCGCATCATCCAATATACAGGTAGTTGCAACTATAAGTCATAATGCCCCCAAAAGTTGACCCCGGAGAAACCAAAATCATCTACTTGCGTGCCGTTGGAGGTGAAGCAGGTGCTGCAGCCACCCTTGCCCCAAAGGTCGGTCCTCTTGGTTTGTCACCCAAGAAGGTCGGAGACGACATTGCCAAGGCCACTGGTGCCTGGAAGGGATTGAAGGTAACTGTTAAGTTGTCCGTACAAAACAGAGTTGCATCAGTCGAGGTTGTTCCATCAGCTGCCGCTTTGGTCATCCGTGCCTTGAAGGAAGCACCAAGGGACCGTAAAAAGGTCAAGAACGTTAAGCACAACGGTAACATCTCATTGAAGGATGTCATCGCCATTGCCAAGGAAATGAGAGTCAGATCCAACGCTAAGGACCTAGCTGGTTCAGTTAAGGAAATCCTTGGAACTTGCGTATCTGTTGGTTGCACCGTCAATGGTGAGGACCCAAGAAACATCCAATCAGGCATCTCAGAAGGTGAGATTGATCTCCAAGAATAAATTAAATAACTTTAAACAATCATGTTTTTATTTAACCAAGTGTTTTCAATTAAACAATGACCATAAAATGCATTCATAAATTTTGAAGGAACATAAACCCAGTGTCCCTCGCTTCATACAGAACTGTGAAATTGTTTTAATTTTGTAAAACTAATTGGTTGACTATTGTTCATTCCAAACATGTTACGCAGACTAGCGACAACCGCATCACCACACTTTAGAAAGACTGTCGGCGCACCAAGCCGTTTCGTTTTGCCAGTTTCACAAAAGAGATTCTACGCAGGAGGTGGAGGAGGAGAAGAAGAGGAAGAGCATGATTTAGTGTCTGTAGTCCCAGAGAAGTATGAAAACCTCTTCTACGCAACCTTTGGTTTGGCTACAGTTGCCTTCGCCTATTTTTTGGCCTCAGAGGACGTTCTTGTTGCGGCCAAAAGAGATCTTGAAAAGCACCAGAAGATGCCAGGTAGCATTGCTAACCCAGCTAAAGGGGAGTCAAACAAACCAGAAGTCACCGAGGAAGATAGGGATATCCAAAAGATTCAAGAAGCTGAATATGCTGAGCACCAGGCAAAGGCAAAGGCACACTAAACTGTACATTTGTTTAACTGTTGTGGGAATACATTAATTTAATTGTTTACATTTTCAGTTCTTAAAATTATTGGATGATTCTTTATCATTCTTTCATAAAATCTTTCTCCCTCTCCTCTTCTTTCCTTGGCATAAGCAGCACTACGAACTCTCTTGACTACTTCCAAAGAGGGTATGACTTGATAGATGAGTGGTGCAGTTTCAACAATGGACATTGCATTGTCAACGTCCCCAGCCGACGCGTACTCCTGTGCCATAGAATTTATGGTACGATTCGATATCTCGTACTCATTCTGTATTGTTTGTTTAATCATGTCCTCCGCTAAATCAAACATATGCCTTCTTGCGTAAGACTCGGTAATGATGCGATAGGAATGACCATCTTTAAGATCCATGTCCTTAAATAATTTTATCGCATCGTCGTACCGCGCCGAGGATATTAAACTGGTGAGCGCATTGTTGTGTGCTTCAATCTTGCTTTGGATCTCTTGTAACTTTGTGAGCTTCGGCTCGACGGGACGAGGTGCAGTTCTTGTGAGTACATCCATTGTTGTCAACAAGGAGTTTGTTTCGTCATTTGGTTCAATCTTGTTGGTTAACATGAGGTTGTACATCTCTCTGGCTTGTTCAAACTCTTCCCTTCTCGTGTGAAAATCAATCATGAAATTATAAGGGCCTGGGGTAGTTACATCTTTTACAGACGCGTTGAATAGATTAACAACATTCACGTTGTAAAGGCCTCTTTGATAATATCTTAACATGGCTATTAAGACCAAACTATTATCGTCTTTTTTTAACATGGCGAGTGAATTTTGAAACAAAATCTTGCTGATCTTTAATTTTGTTTTTAGCAGGCCTCGCCCTGTCGATCATTTTGGCAATTGTATCAGGTAACGGTGTTACATGTCTTTTAATGTGAGCGTGAAGTACTTTTCGTGCTTCCATTCCCGTAACATCCTGAGGGAGAATGTGCAATATTAGTTCATGTAGTTTGTTTGATAGATTTATGTCGTTCTTTTTTGATTCTATTTGTTCTTGTGATTCAACCTTCTTCAACTTCTCCTGCTTGTGTTCATCAAATGTGAGCAGTGGCTTAAAGTCCTGGGTCAGTCTCTTTTTAGGCAGCTCAACGTTCGGTAATCTCTTCGGTGTTTCCACAATCTGGGCGTAGTATCTCAGGTAGTGGCATCTCCTGGAGACAAATGCACACCACATATCTTACAATAAATATTTTTTTTGAACATTAGATGACTTGATTTTGTCTTTCGAAGAAGAGGTCAGAGTACAATAGATAGAGAAAACGCCTTAAGAACAAGATTTAATTACACATTATTACAGTTTATCACATATCAGTACATCATTTGGTTAACAAAACGAATTTTCTTTGGTGAGAATCCAATTCCCATACCACCTTTTTGTTGTTGTTTAGCCTCTGGCAATGTTTCTTTGTTGTGAATGTTGTCTGTCATATAACACCTTCTACACACAGCGACGTACATGTCTGATCCACCAATAACCTCAGTGGCTGTATCGTTTGTTATACGCTTACTAAAAGCGGCATCATGTTGGCAAATCATACACACGGCGTTTAGTTTGACAACACTTTCACATAATGGGATCAAATCAATAACGACTGGGAAAGGTTTTCTTTGGAAAGTGCCGTCAAGGGCACTAACAATTACAATCTTTCCCAAGTTAGCAGCCTTTTCGCAAAACTCAACAAGATCTGGGAAGAATTGGCCCTCGTCAACGGCTATAACATCGTAATCGTATATGGTACTCCCGATTTTGCTCAAAATATCAGTAGGGATAGCAACCACCTTCTGACTTTCAAAATTAATTTCACATAAAATGAGAAACTTACTTATCGTGTGTGGCGATACTATCCTTACTAAACCGATCGTCACGTACATATTTTATAAGCAAACATTTTTTCTTCGCAATTTGATATCTCTTCACCCTTCTCAATAGCTCTGTGGACTTTCCTAAGAATATTTAGTGATTGATTAGCTCCAGGTTCTTACCTGCAAACATTGGTCCCATAATTAACTGTATGTTGCCATTGTATGTTGTAGACATTTCAGAGTCCATGCTTGATTTTTCTCTCAATTATTCCAGAAATGTTGGAACTTCAGGTCATTTTTTTTATTGACATGTAACGGATAACACTATTGTCAACTACATTCCGTTTCCATCAACTACAAAGTATTGGAAAAAGAGAATTTACAGAGCCCACAAAAAACAAGCACATTTCTCATGCACAGGCTTGGGAAATTGGTTGAGTAGGACAAGAGATGACACATACCGACGTCATTCCACGGTACAATCATACCGTGTGTAAATTCCTGAAAACTAGACATGTTAATGACATCTTAACTATAACAACGTGTCGGCCAATTATAGGCCTCTCTTATTATTATTATACATTGACAAACTACCGCGAGCAACAATGAGTACATCCAAAAAGTTACTGATGAAATGCAAACTAAACATCGAAAATACTAACAAAGATATGCAAAATCAACTCACATCTTCTATTCGCCACAGAAGCATTGGAGAGTAACTTATTAAAGACGTCGACACAACCACTACTTGTATGAGAATAATACATCGTTAAATAATTGCAGGTTCAGTGTTTAAAGCTTTGCTATTATGAACAAAAGAGATGCAAAAAAACATAATAGATGGAATGAACACAATCTTTATTGTAATGGGGGAGAATCTGCAAAACAAGCGTCCATCAGCATTCCGGGATACCTTTCTCCTCTTACTTCAGTGGCCTCGCTCAACTTTCTAATTTCTGACTTTTCTTCTTCAGAAAGTTTGATCTTTGTTGCTGATGCATTCTCTTCCAAGTACTTCACTCTCTTTGTTCCTGGTACAGGGAATATGTTGACACCATTGCCTTGTGCTGCAATCCATGCAAGGGTGGCTTGACCTGGTGTGCATCCTCTCTTCTTTGCGATTGCTTCGATTCCATCAACAAGTTTCAAATTCAATTCGAAGTTTCCTTCAGAGAAACGAGGAGCCCAGGACCTGAAGTCAGTTGGTTCAAAGTCGGCTCTTGACCTGATGGCGCCAGTTAACATACCCCTTCCCAATGGAGAATATGCAACAATTGAAACTCCCAATTCTCTACATGTATCGAGGAGTTTAGTCTGCTCACTCTCAATTTCCAAGGCAAAGGGTGAATACTCCATTTGGACTGCGGCTATTGGGTGAATCTTGTGGGCTCTACGAAGAGTATCTGCTGAGCATTCTGATAGGCCAAGGTGCTTCACTTTACCCTCCTTGATGAGTTCTACCATTGCCTCCACTGTCTTTTCGATGGGCACCAATGGATCAACTCGGTGCTGATAGTAGAGATCGATGTACTCCACGCCTAATCTCTCCAACGAAGCGTTGCAAGAACTTTTGACATACTCTGGGTCTCCTCTAAGGCCTAAGCTTCCATCTGAGTTCAAGAGTATAGCAAACTTTGTGCACAGGAAAATCTCTGACCTTCTTCCATTTTCTTTAAACCAACGTCCAATTAGCTTCTCGTTAGTGAATGGTCCTGTTAAAAAAGTAAACGAATGGTCAAGATAAGAACGTACCATACACATCAGATGTGTCCCAAAAAGTAATGCCCAGGTCTGCTGCACGTGTAAGCACTTTGAGAGATTCTTCATCGTTTAATTGACTGATGCTGTATGAACTCGACATTCCCATACAACCCAAACCTTGTTCTGAAACATAAACATCAGTGGAGCCAAGTCTCTTCTTTTCTACCATGTTGTGTATTTGAGTTGTTTTTTTGTTTTGTGACACTGCAATTCCTCTATTTATTCACATTGGACCATAAATGCGGAGACGGATTGTAAATTGAGTAGTTTACAACACTCATCCGCGGAGACCGATCATACTTGGCCTTGACTCTAACCTCCGAGCGTTTCTCAACTGTGTGCGAGTATGGGCGTGATAATCTGTGGGGCTTCTTTTATATTATGTACAAGTTAAAAAAACTTGTTGTATTACCTTGACTCAACGCCGGAAGTGAATAGTGAGTTGCTTTATAAGGGTAAATGTCCCTGCTCTCAATTCCAAAAACCCTAATGAGACAGATGACTTTTATCCGAACCATTCGGCTGTAACAAAAATCAGAGACACAAGTCATCCTCATCAATAGATGACAGGAAAGAGCTACGAAAAATTTAGGTTCCGCACAGAGATGTCAAAAAGACCTACTGTTAAACATAGACGTTGAAATGTATCAAGACGACCTTCTAGATGATATAGAGTCAGAGGTAGAAGAGTTGGTAAAAGAATCCGTAAACAGCAACAGCAACCTTCTGTGTAAAATACAGATTGGTACAACCTTGAAGAAAAGGCTTCTTCACAGCTCATGGATGTGGGCTTTTGTACAAAACACATTTTGGTTAAATAAATCTCGGGCCTCTCTACTTTATTGTATTCTGCTTTGAGTCTACAACTTTTTGTCTCGCAGAATCAAACATATCAAACAAATAGATTGGCGGAACACTATTGTGAAGTTCTCTTACTATGTCAGGCTCAATGACTTCTATTTCCTTCAAAAGCCTCTCTGTAAATCTGTAGCAGTTTATTGACCCATCCCACTTCGCTTGGTGTTTACAGTCTTTATGAATGTTGCCTCTATAATCAACACATTTGTCGCACCTACTCACCTTTCCCACCTCTGAACACATCAGGTCATATACCGTTCCGCACCTTTCTTGTAGATATGGTAGCAGATATGGTCTTTTTAATTGCATCATGTCATTAAACATGTCTTGTGGTATATTACCAACCAAATAGATCTCCTTGTCATCGTTATCTCTTTTGGTCATTTGGTAGAATTCTACGTTTAAAAAGGTAAATGCAGGTACCCTAGTGAAAAGTCCTGCAATGTTCTGTGGCATTTTCGTAAGTAATCCAACAGCTTCGTTGTCTTCCTCATCTAGTGATATTGACTCACTATCGCAGATTAAATGTATTTGGACACCTCTTATTTCCTCTTCTGTGGAATGGCCGAAGACGTCAAAGACTAGCCTCGTGTGTCCTGTCTCAAAGCCATAATAGTGTGGCTTGTTTAAAATCAGGTAAATAAGCCCCACTTTGTTTGGGTGAGCAATGCCATAACCACCATAACCACCTCTTGCCGTTTCTTTATAATCGTATTTTCTTGAATAATTTTTCATCCCAAGTCAAGTTAGTAAACCACAATGGTTTGAGACTTATCCTTTGTAGGATTTTCATTTGAAGACTTATAATTTGAGTTTGCTAGGGTTTTGTAAGACAATGGAGTAACATAAGAAAAAGTTATAAAAGTGTAAAGCTTACAAGATGAACTAGTGGGCTTAAGAGTTGTTGTCAAATAGAATTGTTCTTTTTAATAATTTTTTGTACGTTGAAAGTTGACGAGAACAACACCGTTGGTGAGATGCAAAGTACGTTCTCAGTGCGGAGCAACTTTCAAGTTTGGCTTCTGGGTTGAGAGTGCATAAATGCTTTGCAAATATGACGGATGTTGAAATTAAGTCTGTTCTAGGTGATCTGGCGACAGTGGAGGGGAACAAGTTGAAGGTACCGAAAAAGCGATAAATTTTTATTCGCATGTGACTTCATTGCTTTTAGTACTTTTTGGATTCATTCAAGATCACTTGCATAGATGCCATTGTTTCATTGGCCACCATGGCAAGTAGCTTTTTAGTGTTTTTGCCTCCCATCTGATAGTCCTTAACCGACGCAAGATACTCTGGCTTGCAAGATGGAAGAATACAAATGGGAGCATATCCTCTCATCATAAGCACCAAGTTCATCAGCAATCTTGACATTCGCCCATTTCCATCCTCAAATGGATGGATGGTGACAAAGCGCAAGTGAACTTCAGTCGCAAAAGCAACAGGGTGTTCCTTGTTGCGTTCTTCAGCATTGAGCCACTCGATTAAAGTTGCCATTAGCGCTGGCACTTCTTGTGTAGGTGGAAACTCGAAAGTAGACCCTGTAACTCGTGTATCGAAGCGACGGAAGGCACCAGCAAGAATATCTTCATGAAGAGTGTTCTTGAGAACGAGACTATGCATCTCCAACAGCTGCTCCAACGATATGATTGTATTACTTCTTGATTCATTGCACACCAATTTTTTTATAAAGTCAACGGCCTTACCACCATCGACAGCCCAGTTGGCGTCTTTAATTGGTTTGTTTGAAGCTGCAATTCCACGTGTGATGGCGATAAAAGTCTCTCCCAAAGTGTAGGTGCTCCCTTCAATTGCATTACTTGACCACACCATTTCAAACTTCCAATTTTTAATAAGGTCCATTAGAACCTGCGCCGACAGTGGTCTGACCTGTTGAACTTGCGTCTGTTGGTCAGTCAATATCTTTAAGAGCTCAGGGATACTTGCATCTTGATGCCTTTGCACTAATTTCCAAACGTAGTCGGAGACGTTGGGAGGCAATTGAAGTATTTCTGACACTGGTATAGTCCTTCCAGAATCAAACCCAATAGCGCGAATTCCCACAACCTCTCCTCTATTGATAAGGTGGAATGTGGATATCTTCGTGGATAAAACTGTTGAAATATCTTTTGGTTCGCAGGCAACTTTATATTCATTTAATGTTGTGTTCTGTGCCTCTTCTTTGTCTGTGACGGTCAATGTGATACCGTTTTCAAAAAAAAACTGTAACATCTTGATATTGGTTTTGTTGAACCCAATTAAAAATCTATTAATACATAATTAGTCAATCGAAGGACCCAAACCGCATGTTGATGTGGCGCAAAAAATGTTGGACGCTAGAGGTTAGGATCATCATGGGAGAATTAGCCGACCAACAAGAATTATAGGTCAAGAACGGATTAACACTCCAAGCAAACCGCTGGATCTCAACAAACTGTACCCTTTGTAGTTTCTGCTTGAACAGTGTGGCTGTTGAATTTCTTATTCTTATCGTAAGCAGCGGTACTGAACCACGTCCCGTTTATACTGGCCTTTTTGTACTCAATGAATCCATCGCTTACTAGTCCTCGACCAACACCATAAACCTTTGGAGTAAGCTCTTCCATCCTTGAATGTTTGTACCACACCGGGCTTTTTGATTTGCCAAGAAATGTTTGGGTTGCCGAGTCTGGAATGTATTTGTGCAACCTTTTTGTGCAATGATGACGGGCTAGAGCTTTTGATGTACTTTCAAGCGCTTGATTGGTACCATGAACGCCTCTTGTCAAAGTGCTGTTAAAATCTTCCCAGGGAAAGCATGAAGAAGTCCATAAAGGACCAAATTTTCTAACACAACTCACAATATGCCTTAATAAATGGATGTTACCAGTGCATCGCTCCTCCCCTGCAAGTATTTGACACCACGACAAAAAGTATAAAATTTGCTGCTCTGCCTTGTCGAGTTGTTCGATTGTAATACCATCACTTACAAGAACACGAATGGCTTCAACAAACTGTAATAACATTCCACTAATACGTTCGGGTAACATGGGGCAGATAACAGATGGAAGAAAATAAAGCAAAACACTCTTTTTTCAGCTGCTTTGAATGAGGCAAAGTATTCTAGAGATCTTGGATATATCCGTATATGAAAATGTAGAGGCATTCGAAAATGTGTCCACTTTCTATTAATCTCTCCTCGGCATCTATTGACGATAACGGGATGGCATGATAGTCTCGTGCTGCACGTGCCAAAAGCGGAAAGTCATGTTGATGATCTCTCCACCATCCTATCAAATCAAAGGTTTCTAGACTTGATTCATCCAACTCTATCACTGGAGTATCAAAGTATACATCAATGTCTGATTTACGGATGTTATTTGTAACTCTGGTTATTCTTGAAGGTATGCTGCTTCCCTTAGTCTGTGTTTGTGTTGTGTGGGGCAGGATATTGTTCTTTTAATTTGTTCCTCATTACACTGCAAATGTTATCCGCAACATCATGCTCCAAATGATTGTACAGGAATGTTGTTTTTAACCGAGGGTCAAGGATACAAGCAATAAACTACGTATCATTTCCATCCTTCAAGGATTTTCTTTTGGAGACTTGACATTTGAGTTTGCTAGGGTTTTGTAATGAGAACCTTTTGGTGGGTTGATTAAAATAATGTCAGCTGACCTTCATGGTTGTTGGTTTTACTTGACCTTAGTTACCACAAACCTTTTAATATATTCAGTTGTATCTCAAGAATATCATATTCATAACAATAGGTACGATCTTGTTAGAAGGTATAATTGGAATACGTCGTTAAATTACATTAATGGAACAACAAAATACAACACAATATCTCAATCTGTTGATAGTAACGTTACGAAAATAGCCGGAACACTTTATGCGAGCTTTGATGATAACATAAATGTATTAATTTCATGGTCTAGATTAAAAATAGCTTGGTATAATAACGGCACATCTCTTACTCTAATGACAACAGATTACACGAACAGTACTTTGAATTCGGATGGTGTGGGATTTAGTTATGACGCGTCCCGCGATTCCACATTAAGTGCAGCCTATATTAACAACGTTACAGTTATAATAGAAACCTATTATATCGCCAATCGCTTCGCGATAACTAGTGGCCAGGATGTATATATTGAAGTTGATTTTGAAAATTTTTATTACTCAGAATCAGGTGGTAGTGTTGCTCTCAATAAGGGTTTGATTGCAATATTGTTTTTAGGTGGTGGTTTTTTATGCATCTTGTGCACTTGTTGTACAATTGCATTTGTAATGTGTTGTGTATATTATGGAAAGATTTCTTATTTTGAAAAGGACTTGAATTGGGGTGCGTTATTCCCTAAAGACGAATTGGAGGATTTGGAAGATGTTATGGTGGAAGGCCGAGGATGATTGCAACGCCTAAGATTGGGCAAGTTTGTACATACGGTATTTCTGACACCTTAGGGTGTGAGTACATAATAAAGATCCTCGTGTAAGGTTGTAGTTTTGTAATCAAATGTGAATTCTTTTGTAAAGCTTGTCAGACAAGAATGGAAACCTCTCCAATCCTCTCTACCAAGGATTTTAACACAAACACAAGTATTCAAGACGTGCCACAATCCCTGTTTGATTATATAGAACAAGAGGAGGATAAGCAAATATCAGAGAAGTTTAATGCAGGATTTCTGTACGATAGTTTTCACAATAAGCAGAACAAAGACAAGTAACCTCTTAAACATTAATAATTCGAACTAATATTTTAGAATGATATCAAATGTGATTTGTTATGTTTTGGGCATTTTGGCGATAGTTGTTGTGGCCATTGTTGCAAGTTTCTCCGTTGTGCTCTCTACCAGAAATGCTCGCTTATTGGTATGTGATTGTTTCTAAAAATCAAAATGTTAATCTTCAAGGCAGAGGAGGGAAACTGCGAATCAACGTATTTGACCTTGTTTTTTAGCGTAATAATTTAAAATAGTTGCCGAGTACAGATTGTCGAGTCAATTCCTGATGGTTTACTTGAGTTAAGACCAGGCACTAACTACACTTACAATTCTTGGATGGACATTATTAATGGCGCCAAGTCTTCGCTAAAGCTTGCACACTTTTATTCCAACCTCGTCAATGATGCCGTGCCAGAGGCCGCAGGCTACCAAGGTAACGATGTCCACAATGCCCTCATTTCGGCCAAAAGAGACCGCAACATTGACATTGAGATTGTTATGGTAAGTACTTTAGTTTGAATCATGTTAAAAAAAAAATGCAATAGAACACACCCACCAAACAATTCCCAGATCTCGACACCGTAAAACTTTTAAACGATAAGATTGCAAAAGTATACTGGTTAGATTGGGCGAAGGCATTCAAGTCGGGAATTATTCACACAAAGCTGATGATTGCAGACGATGATGGTAAGTCAAACGCTAGCGACAATAATTAACACAAACAGCATTCTACCTTGGAAGCGCCAACATGGATTGGACGTCATTATCTCAGGTCAAGGAGTTGGGCATCCACGTCACAAACTGCAAGTGTTTAACGAAGGACGTTACAAAGGTTTATGAAACATATCGCTACGTAGCGCGCGATTTACAATCAGACATGAATGGATTTTCAGGGTTCCCACAATCTCTCTTTTCTTCGTTCAAGGACACCAATAGATTAAAAATAAATGATGGCAGTGCCTTCTTTTCTTCTTCTCCCCGCATCATGGCCCCTGGTCGCAACGATGACCTCGAGGCCTTGTTGCACGTGTTAAGTAATTCCACCTCTCAAATTAATGTGAGCGTCATGGACTACCTACCCTTGTTAAAGTATGGTGATAAAAAACAAATACTGGAGCGAGATTGACCAAGTGTTGAAAGATGCTGTGATCCGCAATGTTACTGTTAAAATGTTGATTAGTCAATGGAACCACACCGATCCCACTCAAGTCCTAGGTCTACGCAGCTTGCAGGTGTTTGGTAGGGATTATTGTAAAGCCACCGGGTCGGCCAAGAGACCTCCAATTTGCACTGGTTCCATTCACATCAAAATGTACAAGTACCCTGATCCTGTTGGTTACCAGCCATATCCCTTCTCAAGAGTAAACCATGCCAAATATGTGGTCACCGAACAGAACGCTTACATTTCTACTAACAATTGGAGCAAGGACTACTTTTATAATACAGGAGGTATTTCATACGTGACGGATGTGAAGGAGACAGTTAACACATTGAAGGAGATCTTTGATAGAGATTTTGGATCATCATATACTTTTGAAATTTAGTAAATTTAATTTTTGTTGATGTCAAATGATCCAATTGGTTACAATATTTTCTAGTGGACAAAATATCCGCCTACGGTGATTATTCAAGAATTGGGATTCCCGGGCATTCAAGGGATCCGTCTACGTGATTATTTAAAGATTTAACCTTTTAAAGAACCAAAGAATACAACGGTTTCGAAATGTTGAGAAGGTTGATATTGATAGCAGCTCTTTTGGCTGCATGCTTTTGTCAATACAACAGCTTCGCATGTCCTGGCGGTTGCAAGACAATCAATGATACCTTCAGTGCATGTGCGAGCTTTGGAAACAGGCCAACTTGTACCCAAACTTCATTCTTCGATGCATACACAATTGACAGCACTACTTCTACAACAAATATTACAGCAGCAGGATTACTTGATACCACAGAGTGCCGCAAAGCGTATCTTGATTTTCAGTGTGTTGTTTCAGGAGCAATGTTCAACACAACATTATGTGTAAATAATGTAGCAGTCCCAAAGATTTGCTTTAGCAGTTGCATCTCTACGTTCTATAGGTGCCAGACTGACCAAGCTCTAATTGCTGCAACGTGTAGCCTCCAGGTGGATTTAGGATTTGTGTCCTCAACCAATGTGGACTGCATTACTCTATCAACAGCAAATCTTACCAACATTCCGGATATACCCTACGGAACGAAAAGTCCAACAAATCCTCCACAAAACACCACTACAAGTTCACCAACAAAACCACAAAACACCACTACAAGTCCACCAACGAAACCAACAAATGCTACCACAACTTCACCTACATCAACGGCAGCACCAGGACAGCCTCAAATCCAAAAGACTACTTCGGTGGATTTGTCCAAGGTAACATGTGCAGCAGGTGACTTCAAATACTCTTCAGGGTGCATGTCGACAAGTTTTTCATCCGGAGCAGGTCTCTATACTGCTACGTCCTTTAATGCAACTTCGAGCGACAGAAGAAGCATCGTGGTTGCACCAGCCATATCCGCGCCACCTTCAGGGTATAAAACTAGTGCGTTGATTGCCTCTATGAACCTATACATAAACAATACTACAACAGACAATGCATTTAATGTTGTCGAATTCTGGTTGACGTTCAGCGATCAATATGTTCTTGGTGTTCTTGAGGTCAACCCAACAGATGGGTTCAGGCTGAATGTGGTTCACAATTCAAAGTACGTTAAAATATTCAATCGACAACAATGCAACTTTGCAGTACAAACACCATACACCTTGATGCTATATACTAATGTAACTGGATTCTTATCTAACTCTGTGACCGCTACACTATCAACATCATCGGCCATCGTTTGCACAGTCTCAATAAAGGCACCAAACCTAGATAACCCAGCAGACGTCACGGCTGTATTCTCCCAAAGCACGAGATTAGTAACGTTTTCTTCGTCAAGAGATTTGAAGAATATCAAAGCATCAGGTACTATATCTTCCTCAGTGCAAGTATCATCTGTTTCCGTTCAACAAGTATCTAACAACAACAACTCAACGAGTAGCAGCATATTACCTGCAAACATCGGCTCCATAGTCGCACCAATAGTAGTAATTGGAATAGCTGTTCTTTTTGTCATCGTGGTTGTTATAATCATCGTAGTAATAGTAACTCGTAAGAAGAGAGCTAAGACTGTTGTTAGGATTGATCCAGGACAGGGCCGCGCACCTCCACAATCACATGGAAATACCCACACACCAGTACAGCCATACCCACCACAGCAACAATATCCTCAGCAATACCCACCACAGCAGCAATATCCTCAACAATACCCACCACAACAATATCCGCCACAACAGTACCCCCCTCAGTATCCACCTCAACAATATCGTCCATATTAGATGTAATAAAATTTTATTTCATTCAGATCCGAACTGTTTGTTCTTGTTGTTTCATTGAACATGAGCACATTGATTTGTTATATCAGTTTATCCAAACGTTACTCAATGGATTTGAGATATTGTAATTTATTTACAAATACATCAGATTTTATATTGAATATGTAGAGCTATTATTACTAAAGACAAACGGTGCTTTTCTATCGATTATAGAACAGTAACGTCACAGAAAATTTTTCTTTTATTTCGATTTGACCAATTAATTCCTTTACACTGAAAACGTCAAATGATTACGTAATCAATTTTTCTAGTTGATCAAAATCGAGCTCAAATTTTTGTTTGTGTCAACCAATAAATCTTACAGCGATCACAAAAAAAAGAAGTAAAATGTCTTGGCAAGAATACGTCGATAACAACTTGGTTGGAACTCAGCAATTTTCTCAAGGTGCCATTGTTGGACTACAAGGAGGAGTATGGGCTGCCAGTAAGGGCTTTGATGTTTCTCACGCAGAGATTCTCGCTTTGGCCAACGGCTTCAAGAACCCAGACACAGTCAGAACTAACTCCCCATTAGTTGATGGCAAAAAGTACATGGTCGTCAAGGCTGATGAAAGATCTATCTACGGAAAGTTAGGAAAGGGTGGCTTCTGCGCCGTCAAGACTAACCAAGCTATTGTCATTGGAGTTTACGGAGAGGGTGTTCAACCTGGTTCCGCCGCTTCCGTCGTTGAGAAGTTGGCAGATTACCTCATTGCCAACAGCTACTAAATGTAAACATAAAAACAATCATTAAGTATACATGTCTTAATATACTCTTATACTCACCGCAAGCTCGAACTATTTTAATAGCATTCAAATCTAAGCAGAGACCGCAAAAGATTATAATCAGACAAAACACACAGTTCTAAGAAACCGTGATCTTATGCTTACTGCGAGGAGAATAGCTACAGTGTAGTTGAACGTTTGATACAAATCTAAATAATTAAAAATTGCCTTTATTTAATTGACGTCATAAAGCGATTTAAGAGACAACACACGACCAGATTTCACCAGAGGGTCTTTTTTCAAAAGTGTTTCGGACAGTAACTTTACAGCTCTCTCCTCTTCATTGAGGCGATTGAATGCAGAACGAACCTCCTCAACCAATTCTGAATCTTGCCTCAATCTACATAAGCGGATCATTTTATGCAGCAAAAACTCAACAATGTCTAATTCTTGCTGATCCAAATAACACTTGATTGCTTCAGAATAAACGCTCCATTCAGTTTCGTGAGTGTTTACAGTTTGATCAATCATGTGATTCCTTCCACTTTTATGATATCCAGAGATGGACAAAACTGCAAATCTAACGGGATCAATGCCAATATTTAATTGTTTGGCTGCCTCATCTTGTCCATCACTAATACAAGCAACAATAACGAACTCATGGGCTTGAGTACTCAACAGATTAGAAGAATTAAGACAATTAAATAACGATTGAATATTTTTTAAATCTAATTGTTCACACAGCACTTTCATCACATCAGTGGCTGTCTCCTGATTTAAAAAGTTATGATTAATTATACAATTTATTAAAATAGGAATTGACTCTGACTCGTTATTATTGTACATGCTTTTCATTACTTGTTGCAGACTGTCTGGGCACATTTCAACTTTGTTTTGCTTCATTTCTTCCAAAACTTTAGAAAGTTTATCAAACTCATTTTTAATGGCACATTGAACGAAAATCAAATTAAACATGGTTTGGTTTTTTAAAGCAAGTGGACAAGACTCGAACAAACCATAAGCAATTTTGCCTCTTGAATGACCCAAGCAACCTTTTATTAAAGTAATGTAGGAATGCGAATCTCTTGGTACATTAAATTGTTGGAACAGTTTATTCGAATGAATCAAGCGACGTACGTCTCCGATGGAATAAAAAGTATCGAGCACGTGATTGATTGTCTCTGTTGTGGGTTGAATGTTATAATTATTGCACATTGTGCGCGTGAAATAAAGGGCCTTTCGTGATTTGCGTCTCTTGAGTCCAAGAAGCACATTATTAATGGTGTTGATGTCTGGACGAATGTTCAACTTGAACATTTTCTGTAGAATTAAATTAACTTTCTTCCCTGTGCCGAGAAGAGATTGTGCTAGTATCGCTTCGTTCAATATGTCAACGTCAAGGAATCTACTCCTGATCTTGGTGTATACCTTTTTGTGCTGGTTTATTAAGCCCTGATGACGGAGATTTGTTAGTTTCGTCATTATTTTACTTTTCACATGGCGCGATCCTCCGTGTAAATTTTTAACATTTGTAGGTTCGGTTTTTGTTAGTGGATGTGGGGGTATATTTGTTGTGGTCGCTGTGTGCTTTGATTTGTGAATAGAATCATTCTTAGGCTTAATGTTTTTTTGAACGACTATTCTGGAGTGAATATGTAAAACGCTTTGAGGTTTCGATGTATGTCGAAGACGAAATACACATATCCAACTGTGGTTCAATTTGTGTATTGCTCTGTTCAAGAACATTTTTGTAAGCTAAACAAACAACTATGATGACATCTATCAAAACACAGCACTTTTAATTGTTGCAGTGGCAACCTTTTATAAAAAAAATTATATTTACTACTATTCTGTAGATTACATCCAACTCCAAATAAAAACCTGTCCCTCCTTTGTGGCACTCGATATTTTATTCCCATTGATGTAAGCTAAGCACCTAACAACATCGTCATGGTCTACATTCTTAACGATGGCTCCTGATTCCAAATCTGCAACTTGAAATTGATTTCCAGAGTGCGCTATAGCAATCATGTGTAATGACAACAAACAAATATCAAAAATAATGACATTGTCCATTATAATTTTATTGGTAATCGTTCCGCTGTCAATATCCCATAAGTTTACAACACCATCATCGCTTCCACTAGCTAATGTATGGTCATTTACGATCCTTAGAGAAAAGATTCTTCTTAGCTGTTGGTGCTCCTGAGTATTTCTTGGATCTGTCCAAGTTTCTAGACATTGTCCTGAGGAAATGTCCCAAACTTTTATAGTTTCGTCGCAGCTTCCTGAAGCTAGTTTGCCATCGGGTAGCGCTTCGATAGCTGTCACATAGCTGGTATGCCCTGAATATGATGTTATTGCTTTTTGGTTCAATCTGTCAAGGAGCACCACGGAATGGTCGTTATCGCAGTAGAAGACAAACCTAGCCGATGTTCCGAAGGTAATTAGTGACCTGTGGAATCCTGGTCCCAAAGTTACTTCAATCATGTTTTCAATTGTCATTGTTTCGCAGTTGAAAAATGTGATTGACGATTCTGATCCAATCACAATGGTAGATCCGTCATCGGCTTTCGCAATCTCTTTTACATGTCTAAGATTTGTTGATTGAGTGGAAACCACGCTTCCTGTTTGAGCCGAAATTTTCGAGATCGTTCCATCATTATCAGCTGCGATTATAACGTCATCTTTGAGATATATTATTGAGTTGAGCACTACACCAACCCCGGTGCGTATATTTGATATCAATTCAAGTTTATCAGACATTACACACTCCCTCTGAGATAGCTCATCAAAATATAATTTGAAATATCTGTTGTACTCTTGTAGAAAATCTACATCAACCGAGGCATTTGTTTGTTCGACATTTTCGTCACTAGGACCTTTCTTGTCTTCTGTTTCTATAACAGGATCTTGAATGGATTTGTCTTCTGAAAGCGGCTCTTGAAAGACATTTTCATTGGGGACATCATCTTGATCTTCTCTATAATAAGAAACTGGAGTGTCAGGAAGGCTAGTTGCTTCTACTCCAGATTCAGACTTCTCCGCACTTGGGTGCTTGTGAGTTCTCTTAGAAGGAAAGCCCCCCATAACAAATTCTATTTACAAAATAGCAAAAATCTCGAAAAAAATTCAGACACAAAAAATAACATGAAAAACAAGATTTATCGCTATACATCATTGAAAATGACAGCTAAACTATTTCACTATGTTATACTAGTCTAAATTCCTAATGATGTGTTTATATTAGTTATAGCATATTAATAACATCATGAATTGTATGCATCGATGGCCGAGTGGTTAAGGCGACAGACTTGAAATCTGTTGTGGAAACACGCGCAGGTTCGAACCCTGCTCGATGCGATTTCATTCGTTAAGTTTTGAAAATGTATTTAGTTTGTAATACTCAACTATATATATCTATCAATAGATTAAAATGGTCTGGAAACAAGTCACGGTATCTCTAACTGCCCCAAAGAGGGGAATGCATTTAGTTACAGATAAAATAACAAGTCAGATCGGCAAAGAAATTTCTGGCATCAAAATAGGATTGTGCAACCTATTTAGTATGTAACTTCTTCTTTTCATGTTTAAAAACGTAGTTCAGCATACGAGTGCCGCTGTTACAATCAATGAGAACTATGATACTGGTATGTGCCATACATTGACTAATGAATGTTAATAGACCTAAGATGTTAGAAAGGACATGGAGGATGCAATGAATTACATCGTTCCTGAGAATCAAAAGTATTACAGACATACGTTAGAAGGAAGCGATGACATGCCGGCACATGTCAAGTCCTCATTGTTTGGACCTGGTGTGACGGTCCCAATAACAAATGGTAAATTAAACCTTGGAACATGGCAGGGTATATGGTTGTGCGAATTTAGGAACGATCCTTCCAAGAGAAACATTATTGTAACTATAAATGGTGAATGAATAAACCACCATTTTTCTTTCGTATTCAATAAATATTCATTTGTCATGTCACACTGAAACAGTGTACATTTTGGGAATCAAGGTTGTTAAGGAACTACACTCTCTGGGTATAAATAGTTTGAACCTACGCCCAACTCTTGGCAATTCAAATATTCTGGTTGATTTGATACTTTTTTACAATTTATTTAACAGGCCATGTCCATTGTGATTCTGAACTTTGGTAGCCAGTTCGCCCACTTAATTGCTCGCCGTGTGCGTGAATTATCCGTGCACAGCGAAATTGTCCCTTATGACATGAAGTTGGATGTTATGCTAGAAAAATTTCCCAATGTGAGGGGAATAATATTATCTGGTGGTCCAGAAAGCACCCATCAACCAGACGCGCCGTTCCCAGACAAATCTTATTTTGAAGCCTCCACAGTTTCAGGACGTACTCTCCCAATATTAGGAATTTGTTACGGAATGCAACTTATTGCTACTCACATCGGTGCACATGTTGGAAGGTTAGATGCACCAAGTGACCAGGAGATTACAGATCATTTGAAGGGGATGGAGTACGGCAAAGCAGAACTAACATTCGCCCAACACGGCGATGGAGGTAGATTATTGAAGGGATTATGCTCAAAACCCAACGAAGTTGTTTGGATGAGCCACGGAGATTCAGTATCAAAACTGCCTGAGAAGGCCGTTATAACATCCACCACCACATCGTGTCACGTCGCTTCGTTCGAAATTGCTTCAGAAGACAAGTATGCCGTGCAATTCCACCCAGAAGTAGCCCACACCATTTCAGGCTCCACCATTATGAGCAACTTTGTGTTTGACATTTGCAAATGCGAAAAAGATTGGTCGATACAAGACTTGGCCAAAGATCTCGTTAATAGCTTGAGAGAAGAGGTGGGACCATCAGAGTGCGTCATTATGGGTGTTAGTGGTGGCGTAGATTCTACAGTCGCCAGCACGCTACTCATCGAGGCATTAGGACCTGAACGCGTCCACTGCGTTTTCGTAGACCACGGATTACTACGCAAAAATGAGAGACAACAAGTCATTCAATACTTTGAACACGACCTAAAATTCTCAAACTTCCATCTTTGTGACGCATCTGATTTGTTCTTGTCACGCTTGAAGGGAGTAACCGATCCAGAGGAGAAGAGAAAGATCATTGGGCACTCTTTCATCGAATCCTTTGATAAGGAGGTGGAAAATATTCTAACCAAGCACAAGGACATTCAAATTGCATGGTTAGGTCAAGGCACCATATATCCCGATCGTATCGAAAGCGCACAACCCAGCAAGAGCGCTCACAAGATCAAGAGTCACCATAACTTGACTCTACCAGCATCCATGAAACTAAAAGTCGTCGAGCCATTAAAAGAGCTCTATAAAGACGAAGTGAGGAGATTAGGTCTCCAAATTGGTGTTCCAAAGGATTTGATCGATAGACATCCATTCCCAGGACCTGGATTAGCCATTCGTATCTTGGGAGAAATTGATCACGAAAAGGTAAAGATTCTTCAAGAGAGCGATTATTTGTTTATACAAGAGCTAAGAAATTGGAAGCTCTATGATCAAGTGTGGCAAGCATTTGCTGCATTGATACCCGTTAGGACGGTGGGTGTGATGGGAGATGCAAGAACTTATGATTTCATCATTACGTTAAGAGCAGTTACTAGCGTGGATGGCATGACTGCAGATTGGGCAAAACTACCTTACGAATTCTTGGAGCACATCTCCACTCAGATTATTAACAGAGTGAAGGGAGTGAACAGAGTGTTGTACGATGTTTCACAAAAACCACCAAGCACTATTGAATACGAATAAATTTTTTTATCAAGTAAGCCTTCCTTTGCCTTTGGGATTTGCATCCTTCCAATCATCCCACTCTCTTGCTTTGTATGTTTCCAAATCAATTTCGCTCTCGCTTTCCATGTCCCTTGCTGCTTCTCTCTCTTTTGCAGCCTTTTCTTTGGCTTCCCTCACGTGCACGTCATGCATCTCTTGTTCTACGAATTCTTCCAGACCAGCGGTTGGTGGGTTGAACTCTCCAAACACATTCTGCCGGATTCTCTCCCTTTCTTGATAATTTCTCATGACTCTGTTGGCCAAGGCATCCTGTGCGGTTGGTTGTGGTTGTGGCAGAAGAGATGCTGAGATTCCCTTTCTTTGTAAATCGTTCACCACGCCCATGCGTTGTTGCTCGGTGTCCATTCCAGTTATTTTGACCATGGTGGGTTTGGGTGCATTCTGGGGCACTTCTTGCCTGCTATTACCTGCCCTCAACATGCTTCCCAAATTCTGCTTCAAGGCAAATTGTAACATGTCGATTTCTTGCAGCGATAATTTTATCTGATCGATGGAGTCCAAGATGGAGTGAGATATTAAAGTTAATGTATACTCCCTCTCCAAATCATCGAGGGTATTGGAGGTGGCATCTTTGGAGGTGGCTAATGCTTTTTTGCGCTCCTCTACTGCCTTTAACTGCTTTTGCACTTGAACTTTCCGCCTAAGGCGATCTATTTTAGAATCACGATCGTTCATACTTGATGTCAAGTTGGGTGCTCTTTTTGAAAGAGTGTTTGAGGTCTAAAAACAGTTATATATAATGTAGCACAGATCTTACCGTAGAGTCGTCTTGTTCTTGGTCGTCATCCTTTACAAGTTTGTTCAACTCGTCTTGATCCCTCTTCTCGACCAAATTATACTTGTAAAGATCCTTGATGAATTTTGCATGTTGGGAGATGGATTGGTTGATGTGTTTGATGCGATTGGATGGGTTGTTGATGTCTTGAACTTTGTTAAATAAACATCCCATCAAGTATGGGATCATAAGGTACTTTAGATGGTTCGCCGGTACTTCAGAAAGCTCTTCATTTGATGAAAATAAATCGTTCTGTTGTACTCCGTATGTGTTGCATCTTACTAAATTATAAATTAACTTGTTTATGGTTTCTTTGTCGTTTATTCCATTTTCTTCCACATCGTTCAAGTATTTGTCTCGCGTCTCATCAAATATTCTTGACAGGTCCTCCTCGTCCATTTCGACTATTTCCCTTTGATTATCATGACAATATTACAACACCACTCAACCATAACAGTGAAGGAATACTGGTCTATACACGGCTATGGGGATATTTATTTAAAACATCACTTTTCAATTGTGTACCACATTTCTTATGAAATTTAGCAATTTCAGACGTAAAAGAACCAAATTTGGAGTTGGAAGATAGACACTCTAACCAGACACTCTAACTCTAAACTTTTTAACCATATTTGGACACACTAAATAATTTGCCCGCAAACACTACAGTTACAAAGACACAAGATGGCGCAAACACAAGAGTCCGTTAAACACAGCTGGCGCGAACACAAAGTATAAAATGATCGAAGACATGTAATATTTAATAAACAAACACAACATGACTCRAAGAAAGACTCTTGCAAAAAGATTTCAAATTAAATCCATTGTTCAAAACATCCAAGAAGCTGAAGAGCGCCAAATACTATTCATAACATCCATGCCGTTTCACCAAGAGTGCAAGGTCTCACTGGTTTATTTGATTACATTTGTTCTTTACGAGTTGACCCAACTGAACTCAATTTTGAATGCAGACAACACGAACGGTACGTTAGGATCCTTGCTTTCCTCTGATGTGGATTCCTAAGTCAACTCTTATGTTGTACCGTATACAGAAGAAGAGAGAGAATTGAATGTTACAACCTTCTTTGAGGACAATAACATTAGTCTTGCAGATGTGGATACCTGTGATGTGACATTATCACCACAAGCTAACATTAGTCTTGGAGGTGCAGATACTTATGACATGATGTCATCACCACAAACGAATACATTTGAGCTTCCTTAAACTCCAACTCAACACACTCTAGCATCTCCGTTAATGCAGTCACAAGTACCAACACTAGATCCATTTCACCAATAACTGACTCTCCAGTAGCGCAGTTAAGGAAGAAAAAGAGGGACAATGGAACAACACCGGATAAAACACTTAAACACTACCAGTGAGTCAAGAATGATTCGGATGATTGCCAGTAATCCTTCACTTTTGAATGGTTTGAGAAGGAGCAGATGATTCACAAACTTTGAATAATATGGGGCTGATGAGGAGGATGACACTGAATATGCTGTCCCTTTGACATGAGATACTCTACTGGAAATGAAGCAAAGAGAACCAAAGAAAATTTACAATTAAAATGTTTATTTTTATCAAGTTATTTCTATTTTGAGTTTAGAGTATCTGTTTATAGATTAGAGTGCGGGAAATTCCAAATTTGTATAAAATAGGTTAGAGTGTCTATCGAGACAACTCAGTTTCCCCTCTCCTTTTCTCCCTTTCTCCTTTTTATTTTGCCCTCTCCTCGCGGCCACGACATATTTGTCTATCCATTTTTATCCTTATTTATATTTATAATTTACTAGTTGACTGTGAAACACACAATATGTAGACCTGCACACGACGTTTGCGGCAACAATAGTTGCATGCTTGAGTAAATAGAAGAAATTGAATATGAGGGTATATTATTGAACTTAAAGAAGAATCTAATCGTATAGTTTTTACAGATTTAGTTTAAGTAAGGGTTTTTGGATACGGAAGACGTTTGTCTATAAATGTTCAACAACAAGAGTCCTATTTTTATTGTGACAACGGTATGTGTTATAAAATGCTCCTTATTTATACAAAAGATCGGCTTAAAAACGAAGTGACGAAGAGGAATAAAAGTAAAAAAAAAACAAAAACATGAACGTCATCACAAGATTATTGATCTTATGTTTGCTTGCTGCAATTTGCAGCAGTAACCCTAATTACAGCCCTGTCACTGACCTAGGCCGCACCAACCGTAACAATGGCAACATTGTTTTAATCAACAACAACAACAACATCCCTGGCAACAGGATCAACAACAACAACACCAACAACCACTACAATCCTGGTGACGCAACCAACCCTGGCATGCATACCAACCAGAACACCATCAACAACACCCCCAACAACATCATCAACCCTGGCTCCCATGCCAACCGTAACAACCCCAACAACAACAACCACATCCTTGTCAACAGGATCACCCACAACAACACCCCCAGCAACAACAACATCATCAACCCTGGCTACCGTGCCAACCCCAACAACAACAACATCCTTGGCAACAGGATTACCCACATTCACACCCCCAGCAACAACAACAACAACAACAACCACACTCTTGGCAACAGGATCAACAACAACAACCTCATCAACCCTGGCTACCATGCCAACCACAACAACAACAACCTCAACCCCAACCTCAACCACATCCCTGGCAACAGGATCATCAACAACAACACCCCCAGCAACAACAACAACAACCTCATCAACCCTGGCTACCATGCCAACTCCAACAACAGCACCAACTACAACCACATCCCTGGCAACAGGATCATCAACAACACCACCACCATCAACAACAACAACAACAACAGCAACAGGAATATCACTTGGGACGACTATGCATGTCAACCTGGTACCTTCTTTAATGAGAACAATATCACCTTGAATGATGGTATTCTTACAGAAGGTACAGAGTACGTTGATGGTCCTATTGTCTTAAATGACGAGGTTGTGGTTGGTGTACAAAGCCAGTACAACTCTAGTAGTGCAACAGATATAAGCGATTCTGATCTGAGTGCCATCCACTGCATGATTCCTGCTTCAGACATCATTAAAGTGAGTGACAGGAACCAGCTCCTGTACAATGGTCAAACATTCCAGCACCATTCTACAAATTCAAGGGGTGAATCTCACTATAGGTGTTCTGCCTACAAACAGTTGAGGTGCGGATGCAAGATTATTATGCGAACTAAACAGTCTGGTGAAGTTGAATATGAGCTTGTTCGGTTTCACAACCACAGTGTTGTTGCCCAAGGTATGCCAGTACTGAGGCCTGAGAGACTTGAGTATCTCCGGACTTACATTAGGGACAACATGCATGAGACCAATCTGAGGCTGATCCAAGATGTTGTGAATGGAAACAATGTTTTGCCTACATCGCAAAGAAGTGATAGAACAATGTACATCACCCACGACCACATCAAAAGGGCAAGGAAAGAATTCCAAACTGCAAGAATTGATACTGTCCTAGATGTTGCAAACAGGCCGGATCTTGCCCAGACTTTAGATGGTGGCAGCTTCTTCCAAGGTCTCCATGTCCAACCTAGACTGTTCACACTGCTGTTTGCATCAAATTGGATGTTGAACTTGCTCAACTCAGTGACTGAGCATGATCAGCTGTTCATTGATGGTACATTCAGCACTGTTCCTCAAGGTGTAGCTCAGTTGATTGTTGTAATGGTGTTGAAACGTGGTTCTACAAGAGCACAGCCAGTGACGTTTGCATGGACTCAATCTAGAACTATTGTGGAGTATGAGTTCATGTGGAGGAGAATTCTAGATCTYGCACCCAATCTGGCCACTGTTCCAAAAATATATGCCACAATTGATTTTGAATATTCTCACATCAGTGCCATAAAAAATGTGTTTAGCAATGTTCAAATTGTAGGTTGTATGTTCCACTTTCTACAAGCAATAGTGAGGCATATATCCAAGAAGCTGATTCAGTTCCGTACGCTCCTAGATGCTAATGAGGAGCTACGTAATAAACTGTTGGACAACTTGCGAGAATTGGTTCAGGCTCCCAATCAAGCGACGTTCAATGCTTTGCTGTCAAGCTTTATTCCTAGGTGGTATAATCAAATTGGTGGCCAAGACTACATCAGGTACATGACCAACACTTGGCTGAACCAGAGTTCAAGATTCCCTCCAAGCATTTGGTGTCATGGTTTCTTTGGTAGAGACGATGTGCTTAGGACCAATAACATGGTGGAAACTTTTAACAGGGAGATTAACCAAAGCAAGCAACGACACGCAAAGCTTGATATCAAGCAATCAGTGCAATTGTTACAACGCCTTGAGCAGAGACGAGCTAGAGAATATAATCAGCAGATATTCAACGCTCAAGAGAGGGACAACAGACCACTTGCTAGAGGACGTAATGCTGCTGTACCTGTTGTTGCTTCTGTTCCCACACCTGTTCCCACACCTGTTCCTACACCTGTTCCTACACCTGTTCCTACACAACAACGTTTCTACGCCCGTTGTACCGCCAGTTGTTGCACCACCAAACAACTATGAGATCACTATGGCATTTCTAAACTCTATTAGAGATGACGACGATGATGAACCGGCTCCAGTTACTTTGCCACAACACACACCACTACAGCACCATCCACAGGTACAACCTCCAGTACAACCCCGAGTGCAACATCCAGTTATGCTGCCCAATGCCCCACAACCGCACATTGTGCCACTTGTTCAACCTCAACAGCAGCAGCGTTATCAAATACCAACTCGCAATGCTAGAGAGGCTGCAAACAATTTAAATACAGGCAGAGGAAGAGGCAGAGGCAGAGGCAGAGGAAGAGGCAGAGGAACCAAGAGAGCAAGGGATGGAGATCCAATAGCACAATTTACTGGTAGTTTTGTGCTAGAGCCTCCACAAGGTCCTCCACAAGGTCCTCCACAAGGTCCTCCACAAGGTCTGCAGCGGCAATCTAATGTAAGATAAATATTACTTTGATTTAATGCTTATTAGGTTATTAGTAGCAAAATTATCAGCGCCGCTGAATCTAACCAGTACACTCTCCATCAGTACTTTAAAGTCAAGTTACCTTCCTCACGATTAGCGCCGTTACAGGTAGGCAGTAATAACAAGGTTGTGAATGACATCAAAAGAGTTTTGGAAAACGTTGAACAGGATCCAGATATTGTTGTGCAAGAGTCAAACAATATAGTGCAACAATCATCTACCTCAGACGACGATTCATCAATTTCTACAGATTCAACCATGGAGGGGGAGTACATGCTTTCGGCAAGAGACTTGGTGGAATCTGATTTCATTCCATCTGCCTTTTTGGATGATGACTTCTGTGACTATTCCACTTCATCTGATATGTCTGAAGATGAAATGGAGACTTTTGCAGATCTTGCTAGGAAGGAGATAAGAAGAGCGGCTAGAGAGAGGAGGGTAGCAAAAAAAAGGAGAGTGGCAAAAGGAAAGAAACAACGTCGTGAATAAATGTTAGTTTGTTACAGATTGTGTTAATCTCTTTGAAAGTAGATCATATACAATTCTGCTTCTAAGTATACTTTGTATAAACACCTTGCTTGACGTTTTTTATTATCGTATTCTTGAAGTTGATAACAAACGTACTACAATAAGACAATTGTTTTATGATATTACATCTATAGTTGTATTTGTGCAAATTTTACATTTTGTCCAAACATCTATATCATGCAACATACTTGGCTGGGAGATTGCCGAGGATGAGAGTATATAGCTTATATATATACCTTGTCCACATAGTAGTATGGAGGCTAGTACTTGTACGATGCTTTACGAGTGATCACTCAAACCTCAAGTATCTTTTTTTATATCAGATTTATTGTAAAATCAAATCAAACAAACTGAAAACATCAATGTTACGCAAAGACCAATGCATAGTCTGTGAAAAACATTTACGACGATTCTTTGTTAAGAATTTTGTTTTAAAAGATGATGAAATTTCAATATTCGGTATAAAAAACGCCCGCAAAGGATGGGTTTGCCGAGCATGTTATGATTTGGTGGGGAAAAAACGAAAAGAGACATTGCACAACAAAGTTTCTTCATATGACATAGGTGCGGCTGAACGAAATAACAGGTTGGAATTTGAATTTATTCCACGGCCAACATCTACGCAGGCAGGTAATTTATTTATTACTGTTATATTGATTAGTTTAGAAGTCACTCCAACCTTGATTCCTGTTGAAATTTTAACCTCAGATATACTAGATGGAATTTATGAAAATGATCACATTAAAATTCAAGGTCTAATTGATACACTAGATTCCTTGCCTGTGGATGTGCTTTACCAGATGCAGTTGACGTTTTATCGTAAACATAATTATAAGAGCGACAGGTGCCCAGGTACACCTTCAACATCGTCAAATTATGACGGTTCCCGCGCAACTATTGACTCTTTAATTGGAGATGGATTTAAAAATATAGACTATAATCATTACATGAGGAGCGTGGATATGAGTTTGTTATGTCAATTTCATGTTGACTCTGACATACTGTCAAAAGAAATGCTGAGTGAAATGAACAACAGCACATTAGCATTTTGGAAGGAGAGAAACCCAAGTGTGCGCAAAACGTCAAGAGGTCTGGAGTGTGGAGTCCACCTAGGATATTGGAGAAGGAACGGCAACTACGGTAATGACATTAGTTTAATTGCAGGAATCGAATTAGACGATGCTAAAAGATGGATATTGCACTTTCGCAAGCTAGGTGCGTATTATTTAACAAGTAATTTAAAATTTATAGGTGTGTGGGATGCGTTGAACAGATACTTTTTTGAAAGCAACCCAGAGATGTTCAACCACTTTTTAAAAATCAAAATCCCATCAGAGCACAAACGACACTTTGGAGTTTTTGAAGCTGTGGCTTTAAACTTCAATTTTCCCTGCCTTGTTCATCAGGACACCAAAGATAGCCCAGATACACACTGCGTTGTTGTAACTTTTGGAACATTTGAAGATGGAGGGGTTATAATTTTACATTGTGTGCATGTCGTGTATTACACAAAGCCCGGCTGTATTGCTCAATTTAAAGCAAAAAACATTTTTCACGAGAGTACAAAACATAAAGTTGGACATCGATTTGTTATGGTTCTATTCGTGGATGCGAATTCTTTCTATGAAAGTGTTTCACAGTGTTACGAAGAATCTCCTAACAAGCCTGTTTTCGAATTTATAAAAGAATGCAAGAGGAAAGAAAGGGAAGAAAAGGAAGCAAAAAAAAGTGAAACAAAGAGGAGAAGGCTGTAACACATTAGCAGATACTAATTGCATTGCTGGGGGTGATCCTGTTGCCAGGGATGTGGTTGTGGTTGTTGCTGGGGGTGTTGTTGTTGTTGTAGTTGTTGCTGGGGGTGTTGATGTGGGTGATCCTGTTGCCAGGGATGTGGTTGTTATTGTTGTTGACACTGTTGTATCGAAAATAAACATTTATTTATATGTGGAAAAATCGCGGGAGCGTTCCTTTCCTTTTTTTTTTACTATTTCCGTCAGGGGAAAGGAGACAGGAGGGGGGAAACTGAGTTGTCTCGTCTATCCATAGACCCCCAAATTTGATAAAAAGATTGCTCGGTCATCTAAGGACAGTCAGTTTTACTCTACATAAGATTCAGTAACATCTGTGAACATCTACTGTGTTTTTTCTTCACGGCAATGAATCAAGTTACAATAGACGTATAAACATATTATAGTAATTATAATTCCAAGGTTATGGGAACCGTATCCTTACAATAAACCTCAAAACCACTTGTTGAAAGTTTTTTTCATCATCTTGTTTGTCACATGATAAATAACACATTGTGTATAAATTGCTGTTCTATCATTGCTCCTGGATTGTTCAATCATTGCTACAGTTTACAAATGTTCAATACAAAAGTTCACTTGATATCATTCACAAAAATTGCAGCTAAATGAGTATTTGAATATCTAGTAATATGACTAATGCTCGCAAGTTCACATAAGAAGATAAAAAAAGTTTTTCTAAAAATAAATATCTGTTGTAAAGTCGGACACTTTTCATTCAACAAGAATGTTTTTCACACATTTGCAAAAAATCGAAAAACAAAAAGCATTCCAAAGATTTTGATCTCCCCAAATACATAATGGCAGATAAAGGATTAAGCAAGGCTGACAGACAAAAGAAGAAGCTCGGCTTCATGACCGAGTTCCAAAATCGTTTGGAGACATACCCAAACTTATTGGTAGTTCACGCAGACAATGTCGCTTCATCACAAATGCAACAAATTAGAAAGGCTCTCCGTGGAAGAGCAGTAGTCAACATGGGTAAGAACACCCTCATGAAGAGAGCCATGACCGACTACAAGGAAAACAAGGACGGCAAATGGAACAACAAGGAAAATGCCGAGAAAGTATGGCCACTATACGATTTACTAAAGGGAAACGTCGGTCTCATCTTCACCAAGGAACCATTGGCAGACATTCGTGACGTCATCGAGAGCAACAAGGTAGGAGCACCAGCCCGTCAAGGTGCCATCTCCCCAGTTCGTGTCGTCGTCCCAGCAGGAAACACCGGTCAAGAACCAACCAAGACATCATTCTTCCAAGCATTGAACATCCCAACCCGTATTACTCGTGGTACCGTCGAAATTACCACCGACTACTTGTTGCTAGAGCCAGGCCAAAAGGTCGGAGGTTCCGAAGCCGTCTTGTTGCAAATGTTAGGCATCATGCCCTTCGCATACGGTCTAAAGATCGAGCAAGTATACGAGAACGGAGCATTCTACGCACCAGCTGTCTTGGACATTAAGGAAGAAGACTTGTTGGCAAAGATCCAAGAAGGTATCAACGACGTTGCAGGTTTGTCCTTGGCAACCGGATTGGTCAACGAGGCATCCGTACCTCACCACGTCGCAAACGCATTGAAGAGCTTGTTGTCATTGTCCGTTGCTACCGACTACAACTTCCCAGAATCAGAGGAGCTCAAGGGATACTTGGCAGACCCAAGCAAGTTCGCAGTTGCCGCACCAACAGGCGCCACCACTCAAGAAGCACCAAAGGCAGTTGCCGCACCAGTCGAGGAAGAGGAAGAATCAGAGGAAGAGATGGGCTTCGGAGGTCTCTTCTAAACACATTACAATTTTAAAAATTATCCAATATTTATACTTTAATTGCGGGGTTAAAGTATGGACAAAACACGGAAAATGCCTAAATAAAAATTGCCATAACCAACCAAACCTTTTGTTTTTTTATTGTACTTGTTGTCTTGAAGACCTGATTGATGAAGTTTCGAATTTATTAGGAGATTTGATCCATGGGCAAAACTTCACTTTAAAACACATATTTTATTATGCTAGTTGTATTGATTGTATGTTGATTCTGATGTTTTATGCTTGGTCCATGTGGTTATTCCACACTCAATTTTTGTAGGCTGAGCTTACCAAAAAGAGGTTGACTCACCGTGACAAACAGATCAACAATAAGAATGAGGCACGAGGAAGAACAACCCGAGCCGAATGTCCGAAAAAGAGACGACTACCAGAATGAATATAGTGATAAACGCCGCTCCACAGATGACTTGGATAATGATTCCGGGAGGGGCACAAAACGAACTCGAGATTATAACGATATAGATCCAAACTTTGACCGTCATGGTCACCCTGCCTCCTGCAAATTGTTTTTAGATAAACTACCAACATCCATCAAAGAGGAAACAATCAGGTCCATGTTGAAGCACTTTGAGCAGACATTTTCAACGATACAACTTGGAAATAAGGAATTGAAACAGGTATTAACTGATTGATGAATTATGATGATGTTTAATTTTTGAATTACTTTTGATGATATTTTCTCTTTTTTGAATTTCATTATTGAGCACAGGGTGAGCACCGTACATGTATGATTAATTTACAACCCTACTTGAAACTAACTTCCAAGGTATTGTGACGTTTACAGACGTAAAAGAGGCTGTACAGGCCAGACAAGAGCTGCAGCACTACCAACTAGATGATTGGCCGTCACCTATCGTGATAAATTTTGCCAAGGCAGGTAGCGCTCCACGTCCCACTTTTAGAAATAACAAATCCAACAATAACAACCACAGAGACAGTCATAGAGACAGCCGGACGCCGCCGAGGTACGAGCAGAATTATAACAATAACCGACAGCAGAGCTATAAAAGATCATCTCCTCCCGCCTACCAACAACATTTAAACTATGCTCCACAACAAAACCAACATTATCAACAGCCGCCCCAACCTTATCACATGCAGGTACCAGTACCAACTCAACAAGCCGCTCCAACGCCATACTACATGCCACAAGGACCCGTATACGGACAAACGCAACCAACGGTACCCTATTATAATTATCCACCCTATGCACAGCAACCATACATGCCAGTCTATCATCACACCACACCATACACAAATCCAGCGGACGACTACGCAAGGCAAGAAGCACGTCCCTACTATTACGATAAACCACAACCAAACGTGCCGTCGCCACCTCGACTTTATGGAGGCAACAATGAACATTATCACCAACAGCAACATTCATCAGGAGGTGCGTCGGAGGAGAGGGACAAGTTGGGTAACAGGGCCTGCTCTACGTTGTTTGTAACAAACCTCAATCCAAATGTGACTGAGGATGAAATAAAAAATATGTTTCCGCGCGCACAAAGGACATTATTGGGCACAAAGGTTTTGAGACCTGGTGAATATAGAACTGCTTACATTTTTTTTGATTCTGTTCAAGTTGCCATTAATGAACGCCATAGAGCCATGCAGAACGATCGTGATATTGGCGTACACTTTTCCAAGAGACCGCAAGATCAATTGTATGGTGACTTTACTCCAGAAAGACAAGAGACACCGCCTCCGTGTTCTCCGTCTCGTAATGTTGACCAATACTATGACAATCGTGGTAATCCTGCCACGAGTACCTTGTTTGTAGACTGTCTTCCGCCAGGGTGCAGCGAAATGGATGTCTTTGAAAAATTTAAAAAGTACCTTCCTGCCTCCATAAAACTTGGTACGAAAGAGTTGCGTGATAATGAGTACAGGACTTGCGTCGTGCAATTCATACAGGTGGATAGAGCCGTTCAAGCTAGAACAGAGTTGAATGGGACCATATTTGATCAGAGGTGGCCGAGAACCATGCATATAAACTTTAGAAGGAACGAAGCCAGAAGAAAATATTGAAATCTTGGTGTCGTTAATGTTGTAAACTGTTCATTGAAAAGAACCAATACAATTCGGTTGACTCTTTTAAAGAATTTTTATCATACAGTCCGTCACGCAATGTTGTCAAGAACTCTCAGACGTACCTTTGCAACAAGCCACAACGTAATTAATTGTTCAATATATCTTGTATTTACTTGTTTGAATTTCCTATAGTCTGTTCAAAAAGCAGTAAAGCAGGAGAATGGATTTGCTACCAAATTGAAGACATTATTAAACCCAAGCGAAGCTGCTCCATATCCCGCTTTTGACTCTGAATATGGACCCAAACAATCACCACTTGAGACCAAAGAATTGTTCGCGCTAGAGGAGAAGAACACCGTCCAAGTAACAAATACATCCAACAACGTTCAAGTCATCTCAAATGTATGTACCATGCCAGCCATCACACGTAACTCTCATCATAGGATTCCCAAGTAAGAGGAAACTCTGTCGTTAGTATCTATGTGAACGCTGGTTCTCGTCATCAAACCTTCAAGAACTTGGGCGTCGCTCACTTTGTAGAAAGATTCTTCTACTCTGCCACCAACAACCGTACCTTCTTACGCATGGTCACTGATTTACAAAAGACCGGTGGATATGTGCAAGCCGAAGCAGGAAGAGAAGAGATTGTATATCAATTCGAATCGCTTCGCGACGCCGTTCCTCAATTATTTGAAATCGTGAGCGACAGCATCAACCAAGGTCGTCTGCACGACTGGGATCTCTTGAGCAAACAAGAGGCAGTCGAACGCGACCTAGACACTTACTCCTCGTCATCAGAAATCTTGTTGAACGAGGCATTGCATCAAACCGCCTTCGACCACGCCACGTTGGGCAACAGCTTGATCTGCCCCAGCTTCAATCTGAAGAGCATCACCACCGATCAAGTCATCGCATACATGAATGCATTGTACGTGCCCAGTCGCATCAATGTGGTCGGCACCAACGTGGATCACTCTGATTTGGTACAAATGACCGAGACCATGTTCGGCAACATTAAGGAGGAGGGCTTGAACAGAGAGGTTGTGGACCTGCAGAAGTCCCGCTACATTGGTGGCACGTCGCGCATCTATGCCAAGGACGAGAACTGCGAGAGCGTGTTGGCGTTCAAGAGCAGCGCGTACGTTCCAAGCAAGAAGTACCAAACTTATCAAGTGTTGGTCAAGTTGTTGGGCAACGGTCAACACGGATACAGCGGAACCCTCAACAACAGGAGCAGCGTATTGAACCAATTGGCCAATCAACACCAATTGATCAAGGCCAAGGCGTTCAACTTTGCATACAGCGACAATGGTTTGATCGGCGTGCACTTGGTTGGAAAGGGAGGCGCCATCACGCAGAGCGCCAACGGAGTGCTCAAGTACGTCAGACAATTGGCCACCAAGGTAGAGGACAAGGACCTACAGAGAGCAAAGAACATGGCCTTGTTGGAGTTGTCCACTCAATTGGAGACCAGCGCAGGCATCAACGAGTTCCAATCTAGATTCCGCAGCCAAAAAGAACAATTAGACAACTTGAGAAATGTGACCGCTGCTGACGTGCAAGCTGCAGCTGCAGAAATGTTGAAGACACCACCCACATTTGTAAGCTATGGTAACATGGACGGATTGAAGACATTAGACGCTTAAATGCATTTTATTTTTGGTGCATGTACAAAAAGAATGGGTTAAAAATAAATTGATGATTGTTTTATTGTTTTTTATTGAGTTCTCCACTTAACCATTTGACACCGACGTCTATTCCAGTGTTTTTTAGTGCATTGGTGCCCACAATGTTGAAGGATCGATCTTTGATTTCTCCCAATCCCATCACATCCGAACATTCTTGTGCTGATAGCGAGCCTTGTATGTCTTGCTTGTTGGCGAAAAATAGAATGGGAATGTTCTTCTTTTCTGTATTTGTGTTAGTGTGCAGGAGTAGAATCATCTAACCTTTTTCGAGCAACAAGTCCAATTCGTTCTTTGCCACAGTCATTCTCACCCTGTCGGCAGCGTCTATCACAAATACAACTGCATTTATGTCATCGTAAAAGCTTTCCCAAAGGTTTCTAAACTTCCCTTGTCCAGACATATCAAATACAGAGAATAACAGATTCTCCTTCTCAAACTCCTCCACCGAGAATCCAACAGTCGGTGTAACATCAGCAACTTGAGCCTTTTTAGCTTTCAAACTATTTATTATTGTCGTTTTCCCGCTATTGTCTAACCCACAACATACAATCTTGACCTTCTTCTTTTTGCCAGACGACAACACTGAGCCCATAATGATGTACAGATAAAATAGTAATAGTCAACAAATTGTGGCGGAATTATTTACATTTATTGTAATACATCATCATTCAATCTTCTTTGAACTTCTCATCAAATAAATATCATCAAAATCTTGTGCATCCGTTTCATTTACAAATGCGCTCACTTCTATGCTAGACTCTGGTCTCTTGGTCCTGCTAGTCTTTTGACTGCTCTGAACCACAGAAGCAGAAGCAGCAACCGCAGCAGCAGCGGCAGATATTTTTGATTTTTTATGAATGGGCGGCAGAATGACCGTAGTGTCCTCTGGCGTAGCAGGACTATATACAGGTAGCGTGTCAGGCGATGGTTGCAGATAATAATTAAAGGTTGTAGGTTGAACATCTTGTCTAGCAGAGTAGTGATGAGGAGTAATCTGCAAGTCAAAGGGATCGGCAGTGACGGGCAATGACATGGGCTGCATGGGTGATTTCTCGCCAAAGAAACCTTTTCTTTTATATGGGAATGGAGCGTTTGGATTGGTGACCCTCGAGTGTTGCACGCTGGTGTGCTCTCTCAAGAATTGCTCCAATATCACATCGTGCGTACCAAAGTGAGTTTTTGATTGATCGCCATTCATCGCATCGATTGCATCGCTCTGCTGTGATGATGCTTGTTGTTGAGATGATTTATTCAAGTTGCTACGAACTTTCTTCATTTGACGAGGCACACGAGTGGGTTGTGGCAAATAGTGCCTCAACATTTCCTCTGGCATCTCCAAGAAACTAGGATCCAAATCTTCATCCACATGATAGACTCCCATGGCCTTTTCTCTCTCTTGGTTGGTGATTTGTTGCTTCTTTTGTTCCCATTCCTTATTTCTCTGCAGTAATGCCTGCATCATTCGATGAACATGTGGTGGTGTTTTCGGAGGTTCGTATTGATGAGTGAATTGTTGATCTTGTCTGACCTGTAACACTTGTTGTACCTCCTCTGCAGTTAATCCCTTACCAACCAACATGTTTGTAATCTTGTCCACGCTTAATTGTTCGTTTCTGTAACCAGTCACCGTGTTACTTCTCTTGTTGAGTAAATTGATTGGTTGCGATGCATCGGTCGATGATTGAATTGATTCTTGCAAAGCTACGCTCCAATTCATGTCCTTTTGTGTTAATTGAGCAGTGGGGGTGCTTGGTTTATGTGGCATGATCAAATCGCCTTCGTCTTTTTGCCATGGTTTATATGCAGTGTTGTTACTTACTTGTTCTTCTTGTTGATGGGGTGGTGGTGGTGGTAATAATGGTTGTTGTGATCTGAATGGAATCATTGTGGGTGGCGATGGCGATCTTCTATCCATCTTACGTGGTGCTTCTCTCTTGTGTATTTCTGCGCTCTGTGTAATTTGTATTTCGTCATTCTCTGGTCTTGCTTTTGGAGGGGTCAATCCCGTTCTCTTTTTCATTAATTGTAGACCCATTCCCTCTTCGTTATCGCTATCATCGTCATCGTGATGATCATCGCTAATGATTAATTGATTGGGTGTTTTTAATACACCTTGTTGTTGTCTTGACAGGTGACGTAACTTTGAAACATAGTTACCGTATCGACCCTTTGGACCATCCGTCGATGGCGATGATGATGATGTTAATTGATCTTCTTCTTGATCCAGTAGCGTCTTTACTGCATGTGACGTCAGTTCATCAGATCTCACATCTTGATCAATGTCCTTCGTATCTACATCATCAGTGTTATTGGTATCATCCTTGATTATACCAGCGATCGAATCACTCACCAATACTTGTTTAGAATCACTCAATTGATTCTTCTTCTTCTTCTTCTTCTTGTGAACCTTATCATCATCGCTCGAATCAATTTCTTCGGAGTCTCTTAATCTAGTCATACTATCCGATAATCCTCTCCTCCTAGCACCAGTGCCATTATTCAGCGATTTCTTCTTGGTGCTCTTCTTCTTATCTCCTTCATCCATCGCCACTTCATCATCATCATCATGTTCGCTCTTTAAATTTACCTGAATCGATACGTGATGATGCTTTAGCGATCCCTTGAACGTAGCAACCAACGATTCGCACATGTGAAGCGTATTTAGTAAATTCTCTACCTGACTCTTGAATTGATAAGCAGCATCCGATAACTTCTCGTTGGTTGGTTCCAACGCCCTGTTCAACTGTAATAATTTATTTCTGCTCAGCGTATATTGTTCGAAATTCCTCTTGTCTATCAAATTCATGAATGCGTTGGTGAACACGTTAAGGTATTTCCTAATCTTGACGAGGAACGAATCGCGATCCGTAATTTCCACCAACAACAAGTTGAATCCTTGATTCAAGTGGGTCATCATCTCGTTGACTTTTGTTTTGTACTTGATGATTGTTTTATTTGCCATGCTACATCTGATTTGTAATGCTTCGCATTGTGATTTTAATTGACTCAAGCTGATCAGCGTGGTGCTGCTCATGTTGGTGACCGCTTGATGATTGTGGTTGACCTGCAACTGACCAAATTTCGCTTGTTCCAAATCCTTCAATCGTTGCTCCAACAATAATTGATAACTACGATTACGATTGCGAGATGATTCCAACATTTGAATTTTTTCGATCAAGCTCCTACACAGCTCCACTGTTTTTTGTGCCTTTTCGTCGTGATTGGTGATGGATTCCATCTCTGCCATTCTAGCGTTCATCACCTCCATCAACGGCCTGTCCATCATCATTCCTGATTCGTCGTCTTCGAACGTGGATGACGCGGACGATGCGGTGCTCGTTCTGCTGTTGATCTTGTGCAGATGAGATTGTGCATTCTTTTTTTTGGATTGGTATTGATTACGATTGAATCCCATGATTGCATTATGCGTTTCGGTCATGTTGATCATTCGTTCCAGATCGGCGTGTAGTTTGGCGTGATCTTGTAGGAACCAATCGTAGGCATCGGACGATTCGAACATTAATTTATTTTGTTGCTTGATGATTTCTGCGTGAATGTTGTCGATCATTGTTTTTTGAGTGTTGAGGAAAACTAACCATCTGGGATGGAATTGTTCTTCGAAGCTAGTGAACGATGGATAATTGGATCCGTTCAATAATGATTTTAGATTCTTCATGTAGGTGCGCAAGTTTAAAAGTGGGTCCAATGCGTTCGTTTTCTCTCCGAGGTAACTGGGTGGTTGTTGAGCGTTGGGAGCGACTCCGAGTGATTTTGGCGATTTGGATCTCTTGACGTTTCCTTTTAGTTTGTTGCTCACGTTTTGTTTCTTTTTTAATTTGGAGTGGGGACGCGATGATGTTGGCGTTGACTCGTTGTGATGGGGTGGATTGATGGGCGTGCCTGGTGTGCCTGGAGTGTTGGTTGGGTGGTGATGTAATTTGTTGGTGGATGATGACCTGGAGATGTCACCTGGTGTGGTGCGAACGGGTTCTGGACTATCTGGTTCCGTCACTAGGTTGATGGTGCAGTCGATGGAGTCGTCGTTCATTTCGTTTAATTGTTGCGATAACGCCTTGCCTCTTTCTTTGGCTTCTCTTTTCTTTTGTCTGACTGCTTTGATGGCTCTGATGGCGCTCTCCATGTCGTTTTGTTGTTCTTGTTCGTCGCCTTCATTCTCGTCGTCAATATCCTCTCCGCCCAGTAACATTCTTAATAGTTTGTAATCGGTTTGAACTCCTACTTCGAACTTTTCTGCTTGTTGTTGTTGTTCAAGCACTTGAATGTAATTCTTCATTTCTTCAATGTCTTGTAATTGTTTTAACTTTGTTTCCTCTTCCTCTCTTCTTCTTTGTTCTTCCTTTTCCTTTTCCTTCTCGTGATTCTCAAAGAGTGCTAATAGGGAGGGATCGTTGGATATGATTCTGGATAAATTCTCCTGTAATTCCTTAATTTTGTTTCTGAGGGATGTATTATCGGTTACTAAATGTTGATTTTCTCTCATCAGGTGCGTGAAGCTGTATACGTGCGGGGAAGAGTTTGTATTGTTTGGGTCCGTATTCATTTGGAAACTGCTTGCTCTGGCCTCGTCCGCAACCGATGGTCTGGTGTGGGATACCATGAGATTGGAAAGAGGTCCCGTGTCGGATTTTTTTTGTTTCTCGAAACTATTGTATAATTGATGGTATTGTACAATCGACACCTTGTGATGGGGGAGAGTTCTTAATTTTTGACGAAGTGATGCATTCTCTCCATCTAGTTCCACCACAATTCTCACGAGAAAGTCTTTTTCGATTTGTAAAGCCGTCTTTGTATGGTTTGTATGTACAGTGCATTTTGCAAACGTCGTGATTTTGCGTTCAAGCTCGATTTTTGTAAACTTTCTTGTTGAGAATTAGGATTGTTTGACTGCAATACCCTGCTGATGAGCTCGTCGTCATCGGCATCTTCATAAGATGCCATTAAAAGCTTCCTAAAGTCCTCTTTGGCTTGTATCTCATTCTTGAGCGTCTCTCTCAGTTCTTTGACTTCTTGTTCAATGTGATGTGCTACTACTTGTTCTCTTTTTAATGTTTTTATCAAGACTGCATTCTTGGCGTAGTTTTGATCAGCCTTTTCTCTCATCTTGTTGATAAATCGACCGCTACGTTCTACAAGAGATGACATGCGCTGCTTGAATGCATTAAAGGAAACACGAAGAGCGGTATTTGGAGCTGGACCATCCTCTATTACTGCCTCATCTTTTTCTTGAGAGGTGAATTGAGCTGATGATAACATTGGTTGTATAAATGTCATCATCTCGTCTAACGCATACTTTATACATTGCGTATTTTCGCTTATGTAATCTCCGCTCTCAGTAAACAACCATTTCTCCTCTTCGTTGAGCACCTCGAGCTTATACAACATCTCCTGAAGACCTACATCTGATTTATGCTCAATCAAATTATCTAGATTTTTTGCTTTAGCTTGCTTAATTTTTGTAGGAGGAGCGGTGCTATCGTCATCTTTGTAAGAGGACGACCTGATGGACCGAATCAATTCATCCCACCTTTTACCCCTCTCATCCATCGATTCTCCAGACTCACTTAGAATCTGTTCTAATACTGGTTTATTACGAACCTCGCTCCATAGAAGCAAATCTGCTTCAACGGCCATTCTTTCCAATAAATTTTGATTTTGTTGCTTTAGTGTCAACTCGATATTGTCTTTTGTCCTATCAAGATATTGTTGCCTCTTTTTAAAACTACCTAATACCCTTTCCATCTCTTCTTCTTCGTTTTCCTCTATTTTACGAGAAAATCTATCGTTTCGGTTCGATATGGGTTGAAAAGGCGTCGGATTTAGGTTAGGCATTTTTGAAGCGATGGTCTCAGAGAGTATTTGCATTTTATGATCAAAGTCGTTCACGTCATCAGTTTGAATAGGAGTTCCGCTTTCTAATTTCTTCTTCCTTTCCATCTGCATTAACATCATCATAATCATCTCAGGAATAATTTTGACGTGTTCGTTGTCATTCATAAGTCGAGACATCTTCGCATTGTGACCATCACCATCAGTTCTCTCCTCGCTATCTTTCGATGGCTCTTCTTGGTTCATTGTTATACTGGCCAACCACTGTACTTCATGCGCGAGCGGTTATCAAAAATGGTTACAAGTAATCTTTAAAATCAAACGCACATGGTGGATACGCAAACATAATCAAATCAGTTAAAAGACAAACTATTTTAATATACAACCACTGAGTGTATGGTTTGAGTTTCTGTGGTGCGCTTCATCACCTCTTACACAGAGTACGACCTGCCTCAATGTTGCGTCTGCGTTCAGTTTATAATAATTAATTGCGAGCTTTGGAACTTGGATGTCTAGCACTTCAGGTACTCCTCTATCGATTGCCTGAAGAAAGTCAGTATAATACCAAACCGCCTCCTCTTCCATGTATCCGACTACTCTATGGCAAAAGTTTCTACTGACCAAGTATGAAGCGCAGTACAAAACAAAATAGACAACTGTCGCAAAGAAGATTAATATTGTCTCTAAAATGCTGGGCTTAATAACCTCCGCCCACAACATTAAATGTGTTCTTTCATTCTCTGATTCTTCTAGCAGTGCGGCAATACGTTTCTCTTCCTCTGGCGATGACGCCCCAAAAATGTAGTGAAGAACACCACCAACAAGTCCGGGTATTGAAGCGCATGCTTCAAGAAAAACACCATGGTGTACAAACCTTCCTGAGAAAATGTATCTTGTTAGAAACCTAACAATATAAACAATGGAAAAGGCAATGTAATCGGACAGCACTTGGGGTTCAAAGTGGTAGTTTGTATCAATATTTTCTAACTGTTCAAAATCAACGTTTGTTCTGTCTGCACCTTCAAAGTGTCTTGAGTAGTGCTCTCTTGTATCGCTGGTGTGTTGTGTTTTCATGTCCGATACTTCCGTTTCTATTTTAATTCGGCATGGAAGATAAAAAACCGGAGTCGGCAAATACCAATTAGCTGTTGCTCAACAGGTTCAAACAGGTATGAAAGAGATATAATATTGAAACAAGATTAGTTACAAGGCAGCAAATATAAAAACTATAGGTTAAAGTCGTCATGAAGGCGGAATACATTTGTGTGCATGACTACTAGGGTTGATTATGATTTGATTCCTCTACGCCACCAGAACTGGCGCAACAGTACTCAAATACATTTTATATTCAAACAACAAATTAATTAGGACTACATACATCATGCCATGTAATGTAAAACATGATTTCAACATTGTAAATGCATATCCATGTGCGTCTAACGAGATACTAGTAGAGCTCATAAATTATTTCGCTCCCACATTCTTTAGTTGGCTGCACTCTATTTTCTCGATCCAAAACATTAGAATAATTCCATAACAAAATGATTTGATTGTACTTTGAGCTATTAATAGTAAGTATCATAGATGAAAAGTATTTCACTTTCACACAAAGCAGTTTTATAAAAATGTACATCTGTCAGACAAATCCAAATTCAATTCAGATGAATTGTAATCAGTAATCCAAAGAAACATCTGAACTGCTTACCCAAACAGTAATCTCGTCATCAAACTACATCCGTCAATTAAATTTACAAAATCGTGTTTATTACAAGTGCAATCTCTTCAACGTGATGTTCTATTGATTGCGACACATATCCTTTGAATTGAAATTTTCATTTTCCTCCGGAGTATATTGCATAACAAAGTTGTCGACCTCTATGAAGAACCTATCTAGTTTTTCCGTAGACTTTGAAGATGCAAGCTCAATCCTTCTTAGTTTGACGCTCTTCTGATTTCTATTTGTACGATGTGCTTCCGTCAATATGCTCTGGTGTGCCTTCCAATCTGTTTGGTTATCTTTCATGTTTTGATTTTTTGCAAGTTTTTTTACGAATTTATCGATTAATAATCCGTGTGGAGAATAATAAACTGCCGCGGGAGTGACGGGGAGATTTATACCGAATTCTGCCACTACCAAAATGGTAATATAGTTAAGTAACCCTTAAACATCTGATAATACATCAACATGTATCCTCTAAAAGATAAAAATTGATGTCATTCATCAAGTATATTGTCAAAGTCACCCGTGTCTCTGTCTATAAAGTACCTGCCATTCTGATTTTGTTTGCATTCATTGTATATTTTGATCTCGCTATTTATCGACTAAGTGAGGGAGGTTTACCATCATTTTAAACGATATTCTCCAAAGAAAATCAAAGGTTTTTGATGATCTGTGATGCAACTATTAATGAACTAAATGCGATCTTACAGCTCTAATTTTTTATTATGTGATACAACATTTTGTAATGTGCTCATGTGAAATACTATGAATGCAATGTTTTATAATTGCTAGGTCTATGTTGGATCTTATACATAAACTGTCCTTTTTGTCTGTTGATCTCTTTTTTTGAAGTAATCATACTTCTTGATTGCAGAAATTAATTTCTTCAAGTTCCGTCTTTTGTTGTTTCTTTCCATCATCTTCCATCTGCAGGCAAAGTATTTTCTCTAATTTGCTGCAAGTTGAATTCTAATTTGATGAACCGTAGGTTTGTCACGGGTACAAAATAGAATTACTTTATACATGTGCATATATAACATCGTCCACATTGCTTCAAAAAGTCCATGTACACTTATCAACCTTCATAAGCGCTTCCGTTGCTGCTTCCGTTTGTTTCAGTTCTCATTGTCAACCATGGATCGATGAGACCAAGGACATAGCACTAATGGGGAGATTGCTATACATTTCGAAGACCCCTCAGACAGAGCTAAACGCCCTTATAAAGCACTTAGGATTGAGTGGAGTGAATTGGTGAGGTGGTACATACGCTGTAGGCGTGTGTAACAAATTTTTTTATTTAAAAGTGATTCAAACGTTACCAGTAATAATGACGGTGTTCTCAAAAATGGATTACTCTGCAATTCTATTAAATTTTCTCGCGGGTGACTGTCACATTTTTTGCAATAATAACTTTATGATTTCAATAAGTTTTTTATAAACATATTTTTATTATATATTCTTCACAAACTTTAAACGATGATAGCAGCTGCGGCTGCAGCTGCAGCTGTTAAGTATGCCACTGGTACAATACTAGTATCTGATGCTAATCGGCCATCATTATCATCGACTTGGTTGTCAACGGGTGCTGTACTTGATGGTGTATTGTTTTCATTGTTTCCAACTGATGGTTGTGTTGTAGAAGGTGAGTTTGTAGCTACAGTCGTAGGTTGAGCTGCAGATGTTGTTTTTTTAGTAGGAGCAGATGTTAGCGTCTCACTTTGTGTTGACGTCTCTGTAATATTTAGCGAGAACCCTGATGTACCAGTTGAGGAATTATGCCCTTGTATTATTATGGACGGTCCTCCGTCGTGAACTTCTGGTGACACAAAAATTACTACTTGTGTACCCCCTGCGGTAATAACAGACTTTAAATAGTCAGTTGCATCCCAGCTAGCCGTACAAGAATTGTCAAGGCTGGCACTAAGTACGTAATCGTTGGAGTTTGATATACTGCAATTGTCGCTTTCTGTAGCTGCGTCATCGAATGTAGCGGTCTTGTCATTATTGCTGTGGTAGATTAATTTGAAGTCGGAAACGCCTTTTAGATCACAAGTTCCTTTAACAGTGAATATAGCACTTCGGATTTTGTCTATAGAAAGTCTGGGTGTGGGAAAGCCGACGTAAACATCAGTGGCTGCTGTTGCCACAAGCTTATACGATGCTGTAGTGACGCACGTCGTTCCATCTCTTCCGTGATTAGTTTCCAGTCTGTCCTTGGTGTTGTAGATAACTGCTGAACAGATGTACGTTGCCAGTAGCAATAGTAAAGCTAGTTGCTTTTTCATTTTTATCTTTGTTTTGATAAAACGAAACATTTTAGCTCACAAATATGTATTCGCCATATATGGCGAAAAGCTGCGCGTCTTGTATTGGACATCCATGTCTAATATTACTAATATTAGTAATGGATAAATTTCAATCGACGCCATCTATTTTTACTTCTACCAAATATATTTAAAAGTAGTTGAAAACTGAAATAACAGCAAGCATGAAAACAAGCAATCTTCTACTTATCAATACAACATTGTTATTGTTGGTATTATTGAAATGCGCCCAACCGCAGAGCCCCACCAGAATTCTACCACATCGGTTTATGAGTCCTACCCCAAACGTCCGTATCGCGAGAGATGCTGATGACGATCACACTCCTAACAGAATTTTAACTCCCTCCGATTTTATATCCCTTTATAATATACCATGGTCTGCCACTGGCGGTCAAGGAAGAACTATTGGACTTTTTGGAGGAGGAAGTAGCGCCAAAAATATTGAGGAAAGCTTAGTACAATATTGTATCAGGTTCAATCTACCAATCTGTAATATATCCAATGGATGTCTCAGCATCGTTGACCAAGACGGAGGCACCAATTATCCAGCCTATGATTACGAGAGTACAAATGAGTCAATCTTGGACGTTGAAATGGCACATGCGGTTGCGCCTGGTGCGAAGAAGATTATCATGATGGCACCAAATACTTATGACGACACACTCAAGGGAATCAAGTACTTGGGAGAACATGCAGAGTATGTTGGTCTTCAATTTGGATACAAAGAAACAGCGACACTGTCACGTGATTTTATGAGAGATGTTGACGATTATATCTCCAGCAAACCATTGGTGAGTTTCTTTGCGTCAAGTGGCGACTCAGGGTATGGTTCAGTCTTGTTTCCAAGTTCTTCACCGAACGTAGTATCAGTAGGGGGAACTCAATTGGTATATGATGGCGATAATTTCAAATACGAAGACGGGTGGGATCTTAGCGCAGGTGGTTGTTCCATTTACTTCAACGCTAGTATTCCTCAGTCATTGTCACCACAGTATCAATCAGTAGGGTGTAACAACAGAAGATCCACTCCAGACGTTGCCATGGCCGCCGTATACGCTCTAGTTGTACTCTACCAGTCATCAGGCTGCACAGGAACGCAATGTGATTATTCATTTGGTGGTACTAGCGTATCGAGTCCTCTGTTCACGGCTAGAGCTGCTCTCACAGGAATACCTGTCAAACCAGAATACATATATGGAGACAATATTGTGTATAGAGATATTACATATGGAAAAAGCTATGATAGTTCCGTTAGCTGTAAGGTTGGATATGACTTTCTGACTGGACGTGGCACGTGGATCGGAGATAGAATAATCGCACCTCCTGTCACACAAATACCCTCATCATCTGTACCACCTGCTTTTACTTTAACTCCTACAACAGTAGTATCTACCACTACAAAAGCACCCACAAATATGTTGACTACTACACAGGCCCCTGCTGCATCTGAGTCCCTACTTACTACTAGATCGCCATCAGTAGTTTCTGCAGCACCTTCTGTTAGACCTACAAATATAGCACAAACTACTGAATTATTGACTGTAGCTCCTGTAACAACTGCCACGCCCATATCCTCAAATGCACCCGTTACAAAAGAACCATCATCAACAGACTCGGTTACCACCACTAATCCAAGTCCATCTAGCTCAGCCATACCAACAACACTCCCAGTCACGGTTACAACCAAGGCACCAATACAAAGTGGAAGTAATCAATCCGGAGAAGATATCTCCAGAGAAGCTAGTAGTGCACCTTTGATACCTATTGCTGCGGTTAGTGTACTTATAATCATATCAACACTTCTATTTTATGGATTTTAAATTGCTATGTATTGGAACAAACATAATAAATTTACGTCTTTAGTATCAATGAGTTGTTTGATGATCAATCAAAGATCTATTTTTACCTTCTTGCCAGCGCCTTCTGAATTTGTGTTGAAGCAGAACACCATTATTTTGAAAAATTACTCACGGGAACGCCAGTACACGTATTTGTAAAGGTAAACAATATGATTGGGTTACCATCATCGTAGTATAGTGGGTGAATGAACTGAGTATAGTCTTCACATGGCGAGTTGTAATTAATAAACAGTGTTTAGACAGCCGCTGTATACAATTAACAATACATGCGGAAACCCAGCTGTAAGATGACAAAATAATTTGGGCACCTCTACTTGCACAATCCTAGCCTGTATGTGAAATAACATAATATTAGGTACACAACATTTGAATCAATGATTTAATTCAAATGTTGTGTACCGACATTTATATTGTTAACGTAGTCCAACCTAAAGATTTAACAGAAACAGGCTCCGACTAGGTAATAGATCGTAACGATTAACAAGAAAATAGGTTCCGGTCAAGATACATACAATTAACAGAAAAATAGGCTCCGGTAATGTATTTGTAATTCGAAATGTTGATGAGTTTCCTGAGAAACCGTTCGAATATGTGATGCAAAGTTTTTCAAAGCTAATGACCCTCTGGCGCTGTAACAAACGAAACAGCACGGATAAACGTTCCAAATTGTATATGGTTTTTTATGATCGAATCTGTCAAGACAGATTCTATGAATATTTCCTAAAGGTACACTGCAGTATGTACAATAGGCTAATTTCAAACACGAGTAATACAAACTTGGGATCTGACAATTGGGTCGGAGGGACGGCTGCAAAAGAGTTCAATCTCGTTGTTATTAAACAATATTTATTATGAAACATCTTCCTCAATGTTAACGTCCTCAACAAATTCAAGCACTAAATCGGGCCGAGACAGTTACTCAATTCGCTGTCTTCCTGTTGCACCTGCATTCTCTCAAGCAATTTCCTGGCGTATTCCACTTCCTTGTTCTATTGCTTCTTTTTCTTATTCTTGCTGATGATGGCAGCTTTAGATTCTGCAACGGACAACTGAGACTGAATTGTGTTTCTTCTAATGCTCGCAAGTGGCTGTGAATGTTTGTCCTTCTCGCTACTTTTCTTCTTGGCTGCCTCCTTCTTTTCTTCTCCCTGAATGTACTCGTTGTCTGCAAAGTAATAGAGATTCGGTTCCCTTTTCATCTAACTATCCCAATCACTGCGAACTTTTTCAGGATCCTTCTTCTTCTCCTTAAGGTCATCATCATCAAGTTGCCCGTTCAATGGTCCTATTGTCGTATGGAAAATCTTGCCACCCCTCCTCCCATTTGATATTTTGTTGGATATTGAGGTAACGCTGTATTTTTTCTTCCAAAACTAATTATGAAGCATAGTGCAAATAGACCTGCGAATGATTATTTTACAACTAAAATCACAGTTATAATTGTAGTCGTCACGCCAAGCCCTATACTTAAAACCAACGCTGGCTTATCATTGGAATGGGGTATGGAAATCGGTGTCGCACAAGGTGATCATTGCAGTCCCACTCTCTTCAATATCAATCATATTAAAACCGAGTTTGTTATAGTCGATCACCAAGAAAAACAACTACCCAGCTCACAATTATATTCTGGTAACATCATTGTAAAGGCCGAATCATCCGGCAGATACCTTGGTTATCTTGTTGGCGAAGAGGAACACATGAAAGATTGTATACCTAAAACACGTTCAATCTAATCAAACAAAGAAAAACGAACTCGATGCACTTTGATAACAAAACTCTAGACATGCAACGATTTGTTAAAACACTAATGAAATCAGGCATATTAGCCAATTGGAGGCTATTCACACTGATCTACTTGACGATCTTGACGAGTTTGCTGATCCAATCTACTCCAATGTTTATTGACCAGAAGCTTGGAGGACTAGGATTTGACACCCAAGATATACAAGCATCAAATTTTGTAGAAACTTCAATATTTATTCTAAACGGCGAAAAACGCAACCAACAAGAACATGGTTGACTTCATGCACTGAACCTTACAGAACAAAGAAAACTCAATATCACTCGGACAATTAGTGTAGATCACATCGTCATGAATTACTGCAGCGATATGTGGTTCTTGTCACAAGGACATCATCGATGACCTGATGTGAAACAAATCACCAGTAATCACGTTCAAAATTACCTACTAGATCAATTAAAGAAAAAAAAGCTAGTTTGAATAACGAAGTTTATAGACTGAATCTTCGCCTAGCTGTTCTTCATACAACATCAAGTCAAGGATTAATGCAACTTACAATAGAGTTTAGAGGGAAAGCGTGGGAACTTAAATGATATGAACAATCAACCTGCTCACATTAAAAAATTATTAAGTAATTGTTGCAATTGTCATTATATCTATAAACACATGAACTCCCCAAATGATCCACTTACATCAACCATCGATGATGAATTCTACATGAGTGATGTTGACCTGTCTGACATTGACATCTCAAAAAAAAGCAAGACGGTCTGCGCCAAAGTAACTACTTACCTGACAACAGCGACATTGAATATAGTCGCATGGGTATACGAACTAGCCAGTTTTTTTGAACTTAATGGAATCATTCGTGTAATTAGTGTGCCTACCGATTCAACAGGCAGGGTTGAAAGGAAGAGAATTAGGGAGAATCTGCCAGTCGTTGGACCAACGAACTTTATTATAAAAATGAAGTTGTCTCATGCTTCAGCGAGGAGGATTACATTATTCGCCTCCATAATAATGACGACCAATAACTTTAGATTCATAGAGTTTATTGGTTGTAATAGAAGAAGGGCTTTTAATAATCTCACTCTTATTGATCCGCAGGCGACACATAACGCAGCCACGAACTACGTTGGCCAGGCTGTAATACTTCCATTGGTGTTACCTACTCCCTACTACGTTTTACAAACATACAGAGCGTATTCCTGGATGGGAGACAAGTTTATGACATTCACATTCTGTGACAATACAATCTCAGTTTTGCCGGTACCAACAGACAATTCGCATGATTATCTGAACTTCCTAAGAACCACAGTAAATGGTGACTATCGTCAAATAAACTTTAGGTTCTTTTGAGATTTATGGGAGAACATCAAGGAAGGAACACATGCATTCAAGGAATAAACTTCACTGTTTAACTTTTAAAATTTTCTTGTTTTTTGATCATCACATCACTTCTGGTCTAGATCAGGACGAACTGGGCGATGATCTTGATCTGCAACCAGAGAACAATCCTCAAGTTGTGGCCACATGTACTGTGGACAGCATACATGAGCAAGAAGCTACACATGACCAATAATACTCTCGCGTTCTCACATGATTTGCACCGCGATACATACAATTTTAAAAACTTCTATAGGTAAGCAGTTTGTTTCAATACACAGACCATAGTGACCTCAAATATTATTATTTATTAAATAACGCCTCTAACCTTTAACAACCAATTATTCAGAATATCAAAGTTAGGGTTCGTTTGTTTTAAATCGGCATATTCTATATAGTCAGACCACGGCTCGCTTTTATCCACCTCGGCCAGTCTAGAATTCAAATCCCTCATGTAGGAGTAAAAGGCTTTCTTGTTAGCATCGTGATTACGAACCTCCATTAAAAAGTTCCATTGTTCTGTTCCCTCTTTGAATCTCACCTGAGGTGGAAGCCCTTTTGTCAACCTCTCCAACTCAATACATAGCCTAAATGCGTGATATAGGCATTTTTTGTAACTACACTCATCCTTTCCTTGGGCAGTTTTGATTTCACTTTTCAAGTGACCAAAGTAAGCTTTAACAGTCCTCACGGTTATGAAATTCATAGCAATCTTCTTCAGCTCCTTCCATTCCTCTGAGCAGTAGCACAGCTCATACTCACTCTCATCGAGAAACAGCAATTGTGTAATTACGGGCGAACCGGATAGCACTTGTTCACAGAATTTGCCAACCTCATGTATGCTCATGTCAGGATCGTGGCTGTTTAAACTTGTTGGTACATGTGTTAATCCCACTATATTTTTTGTTGGGGCACGAAAAACGCCAAAATAATCAAAATCTGATTTTCCTGGAAGGGACAGGTTGTACATTGTCGATCCTGCAACGCACGCAAAAAGAATTTCCTCCACCTCGATATTTCTACTTTTAAGGTGCTCAAGAATAACTTGCTTCACGTCCATTTCTTCTCACTGACTTTGTTGTTTCAAGGTTCGACCTGCGAACTTCCGAAAATTGTAAAGGTTTTATAAAGTTGACGTATTACAATGACACAGTTAGAGTTTGATGTTGTCTTTCAAGATTATACATATGAATATACTCATGCTCGGACCGCATACAATGTTAAGCCAACAAAACACAGCATGAAAAGATTTCAAAACAAGGATTATGAGGAAGCATACCAAGAGAGTGATGACGATGAATCATCTCGTGATATTGAACTCGGAGAGATGGATACAATCTCTCAACCAAAATGGGTTGGGTCAATGCGTCAAGTTCGGTCTGAGATGCGGAAAATACAAGAACTACGTAATTTGATAAATTTAAACTCGTGCTCAGCATTTAGTCAAAACTTTAAAGGACTTGCATACAACCCACAGCAAATTCAAATTTAAAAAGGACTCTTCTGAAAGTGAAGAAGGCATTATAAACTGCACAGATGAGTTAAAAAGAGTAACAAACTCCTTCATTTTTCCGTAACCTTTGTCAGCTATTCAACTCGTGTAGACGCGAGATAGACCGAGTACAAGTCCTCAAACCCAACAACGATCAACCACCATCCCAAGAGAACATTATGAAATACAACCTTAAATCTAGTCTCGCCACTGAGCTCAGCGAACTTACAAACGAATTTCGATTGGAACAACAAAATTATCTAAAAGGTTCTACTCTACTCAACATTATAAAATTTTAACTATCAGAGTTACAAAGGGTGAAAGAAAAAAGAAAGCAACTAACAAATTTTACCATCCAGACAGAGGAATTGAGCGCGCAGGAGCGAAAGGGGCTCGAAAAGATGGAATTTGATCAGAGACAGGAGACCAGTGGGTAAGGTTTACATTTTTTGACAATTAACCTTGTTAGCTTCACTGAGGATCAGATCAGGGAACTAGAAATGAACCAAAAAGAAATCATCCGTCGTGATCAGGACTTGCGCGACATTTTAAACGATGTTGTGGAGCTGCAACAACTTTTTACACACTTTTCATCGCTTGTCATCGAGCAGGGAACCATGTTAGACCGTATAGACTACAACGTCGAGAAGACCCATGAGAACACTCAATCTGCAGTGAAAATCCTCAAAGAATATGAACAAAAGAATCTAGGCAACAAACTCAATTACTGCATCTTCATTTTACTTTTTGTGTTCTTGTTGCTTTTAGGAATGTATGCTGTTAAATTATGGTAAGTAGATGTTTACGTAGTGTATATAACATTAATGCGAAGGTTATTATATTAGTGTTTATTGTTTCTCTTCTTCGTTCTCTTGTTTCTCTTGTTTCTCTAGTTGCTTCTCCTTCTTTAAGCGATCTTTTAAGCCCATTGAGTCTTTTGGATCATTGATGCTGTGATCGTGCTTGTGCTCTTCCTTGTTTTGGTGTTGCTTGTGGTGTTCTGTGTTGTGGTGTTGGTCTTCGTTGTTGTCTGACATTGTTAATATTTTTTATTGATTGAAAAAGTTTAACTCACCCTTTTATCTGCACTGTTATTTTTAGATTGGAAAAATTGTACTAATTGTATCAATAATTATAAATAATATTGTAATGGACATTTTTGATATTAATAGAAGCTTTTTTTTGTACTAACGCGTTCTTGATATTGACAAAATTTAATGTTGTTTTAAGTAAGTGGAATTGAACAAGACTTATGATCCAAAAATACTAAAATAACGTAGAAAAAAGCTGTCACTGCCAATAAAAATTGAATTGAATGAAATGAATGAATAAAGTAAGTTACTTTTTATTCTGGATTCTCTTCTTTTGTATCTCTCGCCCACTGTTCTTACTTTGTCTGTATTTCACAAAGTTGCATCCGTCGGACATAATGTTCAGGCTTGTGCCGGGCCGTGGTTACGGTTGACGTGCTCTTGTCGGCTAGTGCGTTCAGGCCTAGAATCAACTGGATAATATCACCAAAGATGAGACAATCTTTACTAGGTTTAATTTGTCAATAAATTATACTTTTTATTTATACAGATGAAGCACTAATCTAGTAAATAGATTAATAAACCTGCTTTGTACAAATTCATACTCCCATTTAACCACCGTCTTATTCTTGTTAGTTGACGAATTGTCCATCAAATAACAGTCTGAGATGGTTGTGTTTGTAATGTTATAATAATAAGTTACCGACTGTTTCTTCAGTCTATACTATTATATTCAGAAGGAGTTGTTGAAGATGCTTCTCAGGGAGAGTTCCAACTTCTTCAAATTTGCCAACACTTTGTACCAATCTGTTTTTGTAATTTTGATGCTCCAAAATATTCAATCATGAAGAGAGGAAGAGATGATTTTTCTCAAAATTATTGTGTAGGTACCAAGTGTTTACAAGCTCTTCCATTGTTGCACGTATCAACGAACTTAATCATGTTTCTTTGAATACCCGTACATCAAGAGTTGGTTTCATTAACTCTTCCTTCATCATAAATGTTCACGTCATCATAGTAAATGATTTTACAATTAAAACGAGTGCTTGTTGTGTCGAATCCATCCTCAACCAATCACGGTTTGCTGTTCTAAATATGACATTGGTATTAAAGTACGATTGAGTGTTCATAGGCATCTCCAAATGAACTGTGATTCATTCCTGAAGTTGATTTTATTGGTCAACTCGTTATTTCACATAAATCATGAAACCCTTCCTACTTCACGCCCATACAAAGGTTAGTGCTTATCATGCAAACCGTAACGATAATAATCATAAAATAGCCCATTTCTTGGATTAAATTCAATCGTGAAGGTGATCTAATCTTTGTTGCCTCCAAAGATGCACTTGTAACTGTTTGGCATACACATAACGGAGAGCTATTAGGATCATACCAACATAGTGGTGCTGTTACCTGTCTTGATGTTGATGGTAAATACAAAATCTAACTGAACCACTCACCTTCTACAGACTCAACAACAAGATTGATTACAGCATGTGCAGATCAAAATGCCTACTTGTGGGACATTCAAACTGGAAAGTTAATTTGTCAATATTCTCAATCAACTCCAGTTCGTAGCATCCAATTCGCAGAAGGCGGCAATCTCTTTTTATGTGTAACCGATGCGTCATACAAAAATACACCATCCATTCAGATATATTCAATTCCAAAAGAATTATACGAGAGCAACAAGCCATGCGAAAAGAAACAAATCGCACGCTTGAAGATTGAGCAAGATGTTAAAATCACACACGCCGTTTGGGGTCCTCTCAACGAAACAATCATTTGTGGTTGCGTAGACGGCTCCATTCGTCAATACGACAGCACATCTGGTCAATGCTTAGGAAAGAGCGAGGACCATCACAAAGACATTATTAAAATTGCACTATCGAAGGACAAGATGCTTCTCATTTCTGCATCATTGGACAACACCGCAAAGTTGTACGAGACAAAGACTTTGGAATTATTGAAGACCTATAAATCAAATGAACCAGTCAACACTGCTGCCATTTCCCCATACAAGAATCACATTGTGCTTGCTGGTGGAATTGCTGCTCAGGATGTCACTCTTTCGCTCGGTAAATCAACATACTTTAACAGCAAGTTCTTCCACAAGGTGTTTGAGAACAAGTTGGGAGAGGTGAGAGGACATTTCGGACCCATTCATATTTTGGCATTTACGCCCGATGGTCATGGATTTGCTAGCGGAGGAGAGGATGGCTATGTAAGATTGCACTACTTTGATAAGGATGTACTCGAGATGAACGACGGGCCTGATGGACCTATGGATTAAATTATTTTTTTTGTATCATGTGAATTTTTAACACTTCTTTGTAAGCTTGTTTGTTTTGAACAGGTTCACCTTTCGTGCTTGGTTTTCTGTGTCATCTGTTCCTTTGCTTACAACAATTATTTTAAAAAGATCTCTCCGTTTGGTTGTTAATTTGAATCTCAATCATGATTTTCTAGTCAACTCCACATTCAAAATGAACGCAACACACGTTGTCCATCCATCCCCAAGCGGATCCACACAGACGGTCCAGATAACGGATGAAGATAAACTAGAGATAACACCTCTAGGAGCTGGCAATGAGGTCGGTAGAAGTGCAATTCTTTGTACATTTAAGGGAAGGTCGGTCCTGTTCGACTGTGGAATTCACCCCGCAAATACAGGAATTGCAAGTCTGCCCTTCTTCGATGAAATACGCGGAGAGCCAGCCAGTATTGACTTGGTATTAATTAGTCAGTATGTCAATAAAATTCAACATATTTTGTTAATTATACTTTTTCTTCTTGTTTCTATTCAATAGCTTTCACTTGGACCACTGCGGAGCTGTACCCTACTTTCTAGAGAAGACAAACTTCAAGGGGAGAATTTTCATGACACATCCTACAAAGGCCATATACAAGCTGCTGCTAAGTGACTTTGTGAAGGTCTCTGACACAAGTATCGATGAGTCCCTTTTCAACGAACAAGATTTGAACAAGTCCATAGAAAAGATCGAATTGATCGATTACCATCAAGAAATGGAACACAATGGTATAAAGTTTTGGTGTTATAATGCCGGACACGTGCTTGGGGCGGCAATGTTCATGATTGAGATTGCAGGTGTTAAAGTACTTTATACCGGTGATTTTAGTAGACAAGCAGATCGTCACCTGTTGGGCGCCGAAACACCAACTTTGAGTCCAGACGTTTTGATTGTAGAGAGCACTTATGGAATTCAAGTCCACGAATCGCGTCGCACCAGAGAAGTTCGTTTCACAACGATGGTCCACGAAATTGTAAAAAGAGGTGGCAGATGTTTGATACCTGTGTTTGCCTTGGGACGTGCTCAAGAGTTACTTTTGATATTGGATGAGTACTGGGAGACCCATCCAGAGTTACAAAAGATTCCAATCTACTATGCATCATCGTTGGCCAAAAAATGCATGGCCGTGTTCCAGACGTACATCAACATGATGAACGATCGCATCAGAAAACAATTCGACCTCAGCAACCCATTCATCTTTAAACACATTTCTAACCTCAAGTCAATCGAGGACTTTGACGACTCGCTAGGTCCATGCGTCATCATGGCGTCGCCAGGAATGTTACAGTCAGGTCTATCCAGAGAATTGTTCGAAATGTGGTGCAGCAACGAGAGGAACGGAGTCATCATTCCAGGATACAGCGTCGAAGGCACCATGGCCAAAAAGATCACCACCGAACCCCAAAACATTACATTAAGCAACGGCATCACCAGAAAACTCCTCATGAGCGTCAAGAGCATCAGTTTCAGCGCACACAGCGACAGAGAACAAACGGAAGAATTCATCGGAAGCATCAAGCCGCCACACGTCATTCTAGTGCACGGAGATCCAACAAACTGTGCGAGATTGAAGCAAGCGCTCACCATCAAATTCCAACCAGATACGACCGTATACACGCCAAAGAACTGCGAAGCCATCGAAATTGTATTCAAGGGCACTAAAACAGCAACCGTGTTGGGATCGCTTGCTGCAAACTCCAAAGTAAAAACGCTTCGACACGGAGAACACGTGCAAGGAATTTTACTACACAAGGACTTTAACCACATGTTGGTTTCTCCCGACGACTTGAAGTTCTACTCCGATATTTCTTGTGCAGGCGTCTTACAAAAAATGATGGTGCCGTTGCCCAGAGATCACGAATGCGATACGGCTGATCAATTAGCTGATTACTGGATCAACAAACTATCTAATCGTTTCCAAGATGTGTTGAGGATCGGTAGCTTGGACGAGGACGATGAGGACCAAATGGCAGTGGTAAAGAGCGAGGGATACGATAGCGACGAGGATGGAATGCAGTTGGATAAGAATAAACCTTTGATTTATGATCAAGATAAGGTTGATTTGTTGGTGTGTGGAAGGGTGAAGGTGGGAATTAAGGTTAGAGAGAGCAACGAAGCAACTTTAGAGTGGCCGAGCAACGTCACGAACGATACGATCGTCGATGCTTTGTGCTATGCCATTTTGGAGAATGATTTTAATGTGAATTATAAATTAGACAAGGGCGCTGTGGAGGACACTAGACACGAAATGAACATGTTGTATTTGATTCAACAATTGTTGAAGGAGCAGTATGATAGCGTGGACGTTGATTTGAACAGTGGGTGCATTCACATGCGCGTGAATGGATTCCCGGTGGTGGTCACGAGCAAGGCACAAGTTCATTGCGATGATGTTGGAACGAGGAGCGTGCTGGAGATTGTGATGCGGAGAGTGTATTTGGCCTTGTTCCCTATTCCTAGCATGATGGGGTGCTTGGATGAGCACGACCATGAAATGCACGACCATGAATAAAAAGTTTGTTATTTAATTGTTGCTGTTGCAATGTGTTGGACGGTTTTTGACACGACCACGAAGCGGTTGAGAAAATTTGATGTTCTTGTCATATAGCCTAAAGCAAAAACAACCATTTTTGTCCATATCCTGTCTTTGTTGTTGATTAACTAACAATATTATTTACAATCAAACAAGGTATTTTTCGCATATGGATGCCACAGGCTTGGAGGATGGCCTAGAAGAGAAGGATGATCATAATAATAATAACTCCCGCATGTTAAAACTTCGAAGACAACGTTGTGAAATGTACGTGTCACACTTGTTGGATATTTTGCAGCCATCTGCCGAAAGTTTTGGAAAGCGAATGAAAGTTTTTAATGAATTAAAAGCGCAACTAAAATCGCTTGGACTCACGGTATGTGGACATTTCACTAAAATTATTAATTAAACATTATAGGCACTTCTTTATGGGAGCGTTGTATTCGAAACATATCTCCCAGGCGGAGATATAGATATAAGGTTTGAAACTCTGGCTTTGGAGTCGCTTATTGTTTAAACAGTATATTCGTCGATAAAGAAAGCATGCACGAGGTTCCTTGGTACGTCAAGGTAGAAAATCTGTTGATAGAATCGAAAAAACAGAAAACAATGAATGTCAAGGACATAACCTTTATTAATGCGGAGATCAAACTGATCAAGTGTGTAATTGAGGGAATGCCAATTGACCTCAGCGCCAATCAAACAGGTGGCCTGTCCACTCTTTGTTTTTTAACAGAGGTAACAAAACCATAAAAGTTTGTTCTAATCAAGACAAGGTGGACGCTGCTTTTGGAAAAGATCACTTGTTCAAGAAGTGTGTAATTCTGCTTAAAGCTTGGTGTTATTTTGAGAGCAGGACTCTTGGATCTCATCACGGCCTCATTTCTTCGTACGGCCTCACCGTACTTTTAATGTACATTTTCAATGCATACTATGAACAAATCAACACTCCACTAGATGTAAGCACTCGATCCGCATTCTTTACTAACATCGTTCGCAGGCTCTATTATTGTTTTTGGATGTTTATAGTCGGTTTGACTGGTCTCAATATGGTGTCACTCTACAAGGACCCATACTACTTCAATCCCTACCAGAACTACAATGTAAGTGAATTATTCATTCGATCGCTAAACGGTCAATGATAGTGGTCCGTGTGGATGGTTTACCAGAGAAACTATATTTATCAGAAGAATTTATCAATAAATGCAAACAATACGTTCAAAGCATGGGATACAAAGTACTTACTGCAAAAAACCTAAACGTTGTGGATCCGTTAAGAGACTTTAATAACTTGGGTCGGAGTGTATCAAGAAACAACTTTTTGAGGATAAAAAGAGCGTTAACCAAAGGGAGGGAAACACTCAAAGACATTACAACTAGCGATCAAACGGAGCGCATACTGACTGACTTTTTCAAAAATAGTTTTTTAAAATGTAACGGAGACCTTGACGACATTAAGAACCAAGACCCAGAAAAATGCAAGTCATGATTCATTTTTATAACAACTAACCTTTCCATAGTTTTACCAAAGGACGTTGGAAATTTCTTCGACACAAACCTTGAGGAATGTAGAAACACTTTTTTGTTGTCATTAATGTTATTCAACGACTCACAATGGATGCAAGAACAACAACAACAGCAACAACAGCAGACCTTTACGAAACAAGTTTGGGAAAATAACGAGATCAAACCAGAAACAAAAAATGAATTCAACCAACCCTTCACAAACTACTATTACCAACCTAAAGTAAATAATACACACCAACAACATTATTACAACAACGAGCACAGCACAGATGCACAGCATAACACTTTAATACCTAGTCTTGATCTTGAAGCCGAACCCAACGCAGAGGACATCACATACGGTCAGAGCAGAAAGAATAGAAGCAGCAGTACAACGAGTAGTATTTCAAAAAAATCACCTCGTGAACACAAAAAGATGGAAAGGCCTTTGGGTGACTTTATTGTCACGGATAAACGAAAGAAGCGGAGAAATTCACATAAGGGAAAATCTGTTCAGGAAAAACAAGTTACGGGGACGCAGAGTTCTTCCGAAGTTAAGACGAATGCGCCAACTAAAAAGAAAAAGATAAATAAGAAGAAGAAAAAGAGCGTTGGTCCGAGCTCAGCACCAGATCTGCTCAAAACTACCTCTGATATACATAGTAACCAAAATACAATACAATAAAATGTAAATTACAATAGTTTTTTCGTATACTCTTAGTTATAAATTACTTACTTGAGAATCAATTAATTTTTATTCGCATCATGTGCTCTGTCATGATGGTCAAATTGTTCTTGTTCATTTCGGTGTTGATTACAATAAATGCTTCGTCAAGAAACTGAATTTATTGTCAACGACTTGAAGTTTTCAAAATATGACGATAAAGGACTTCTCGGCATAACAGCGGATACATTTGAAACAAAATAGTAACTTTTCTAGTGTCATGGTATTAATCATTCAAGCGTTGGTCAGCTAACATATTGGAGGCTATCTACCACAGGTCAATTAGATGAGATACAAAGCGTTGGATTAGAGACAGGCGGAGTTTGTTTGTCAGAATCCAGTGGATTTTCATCTTTTATATATACTGGTCATACAGATCCGATTTTAAGATTATGGACAAAAAACAATCTTGTGAAACCTATTAAAAGGTATACATATCATAACATGAGCGCAGAAGATTTATCAACATCACCATTTGATTCTGAAGAATTTGTTTCCTGTAGCAAAGATAGTAGCTTCGCAATGTGGACCATGACAGAGAGTGAACCCATTTTTACGGCAGTCAACGAGGCTTCCTACCCAATGCTAGGTGTGACCTATCACCCACAGAATCCATCTCTTCTTATCGCCGCACCTCTAGACGGACGTCTTGAGCTATGGAATAGGGAGGACAGAAAAAGAATATACACAATCACACCACCCGACGACTTGATCTTTTCATGCATGTCCATCAACCCATTTGACGAATACAATATGGCAGTCGCAGACGAAACAGGTCATACATACATGTGGGATCTTAGGAAGCTACGTCGCCCAGTTCATCACTTTCAAGCCCACTCATTGGCTGTCTCACAAATAAAATTTAATCCACACGACGATAAGCTACTAGGTACCGGTGGAACAGATGGGTTCTTTCACTTGTGGTTCATGGGCACCAATCAATCCAAACAAGAAGAACAAGAAGACAGAGATAAGGAAAATGCATTGAGATTATCAGGTGTCGAAACATCAACCGGCAATTTGAATGTAGAGTGCTTGAGAAGTTTTAAAACACACACATTACCAATTACTACATGGGATTGGAGCGTTCATGACCTGGGACTGATTGGTGATGCGGGAAGTGATTACAGTTTATTCTTGTGGAATTTTGTGACAGAAGATGATGACTAATAAATATTTTATAATAATGTGATGCGTTTCTTGATTTTGTTTGTAATGTTTTCCAACTCTTTTGCACTTGCACTCTCTGGGAATGATTGCAGAAAGTTTTTACCTTCGTCTTCACAGCTGGCTAATTGAGGATCAATAGGAATTTGACCCAAGAAATCAATGTTGAATTGTTCCGCAAGCTTCCGCCCGCCTCCGCTTGAGAAAATGTTTGTGATTTCGTTACAGCATGGACAAGCGAAACCGCTCATGTTCTCAACGACACCAAGTACCGGTATGCCTAGTTTGTTACAAAAGTTAATCTCTTTGCGTACATCAGCCAAACTAACTCCTTGGGGTGTGGTGACGATGATCGCCCCGTCGGGTTTAGATTCCTTCAAAATTTCTGCTAGGGTTATGTGCTCGTCACTTGTACCTGGAGGTGTATCAATAATAAGTGCATCTAAATCACCCCAATAGGTGTCCTCAAGAAATTGTTGGATCATTGAATGCTTTTTGGGACCCCTCCAAACAACCGCATCGTCTTCGCTCTGCAGTAGGAATCCAATACTCATACAGCACAATCTATTATCGTCATCATCACCTGATAACTTTACTTTAACAGGCACCCACCCCTCTGTGCAGGTGAAGACTTCGTTTTTATCAATGCCCAACATTTTAGGTATGCTTGGACCACAAATATCTACATCCAGTATACCAACTCTAATGTCTTTACGAGACAATGCCAGTGAAAATGCAAGCTGGGTTGAAACGGTACTTTTACCCACACCTCCTTTTCCTGATAGCACTAGGATTTTGTGTTTAATTGTACTCATCCTCTTCAATAACTTGCTTTGTACTTGATCAGACATGGTGTCGACAGTTCTATTGTTGTTTTTCTTTGTAATCCTTCACATTACAAAATATAGGATGCTGAGGACTGCTTCACTTCTACAAACACATGGCAGAATGATGATGCCCAAGCCGTTTATGGCTTTCACACCGTTAACAGTATACAAGCCTTTCGTTCTACAACCAATGCTTACCAACCAAGTCCGCACTGCGGTATTGAGAAGGTCCATGAAGAAGGGTGTGTTCAAAAGACTAATCTATAGAAAAGGTATTGTTCTTGAAAAAAATCCTCTTCCTGTTGGCCAATTTGGAGTCTTTTCGGATAGCAACTTTGTCGCGTCAAAGGGAATGTTGGAGTGTTTGAGAGTCATCACCAAAAGAGAATTAACAAAAAGAAGCGTTATGTACATGAAGAAGAAAGCAGACATTCCCAGAACAAAAAAGGGTGAGGGAGCACGTATGGGTAAAGGAAAAGGAGGTATTAATGATTACGTTGCCAACATTCGCAAAGGATCTTGTATCATGGAAATCAAAACCGAGAAGGAAAAGACACTGCGAACAATCCTTGAAAAGATACGATTCAAGATCCCAGGAAGAATCTATGGGTACAATAAACTAACTGGAAAAAGAATAGAAGCAAAGAAAAAGAAGGAGAAACAATAATACAATTTATTATATTTTAAATCCTTCCTCTTTTAAACACAATTTGTGTGCATCAATAACGTATGTACACAGTTCTGAGTCGGGTCCATTAAACATCGAACAAGCATCTCTGGCTTTTTTAGTGTCCAAACAGCTGCAACATATTTTCTTTGCAGGAGTTTTCGGGTTTTGTTTTAGTTCATCTTCGATTGATTTTACCAGATCATCTTTTTTTGTCGAACCGAGACACATATCGAGGGCCCATCTTTGATATTTACAGTCATTAGAACTCTTCTTTTCCGCAATACATTGATCTAGAAATGAACGTGTGTATTCGCAATCCCGTGTGGACATTTGTCGGAATTTCCATCCCGCTATTTATGAGCTGTTTACAATGGATAAACCACCTGCAGCCCCAAGAACGCGTCCATCATCAAATGTATCAATAGAAGACCTCTCATCTAGTCAAAGAAAAAATTCAAAAGTATCTGATAATGGTTCACAAAGTGCAGCAAAATTCCTGCAATACTTAAAAAATGTAAACTTGGAGGATGACACACAAAAGTCCAGTGTGAGTAGTTTCGCGGCCTCCTCCACATCATCGTACAAGCGCACAAAAAGCAGTTCTATAGTATCCAGTGCAAGCAACCTTACGCGAAATGATTCACAGACGTTCTCTTCTCCACCTTCGCCATCTCATTCAAACATTTCCTCCAGTTCGTCAGCATCCAATCGCATTCGACCAAGCTACGACGACGAATATAGCGAGCCATCAACGTCACCTCGACTGGACGAAACAATACCAGGGGACAATATTACGGGCTCATTTACGACCAAATTAAATAAAATCAAACAACAACTAAAAGAAAAATCAAACGAAGTTTTAGAACTCAATCAAAAACTAAATAACTCCAGGGCATCCAAAGCAAAATTAATAAAAGAGGCAGAAGAGCATTTAAAATCTCAATTAAGAAAAAGAGACAAAGAATGTAAGAATGTGCTTGACCAACAAATGGAGAGCATGAACAAATTGATAACTGAAAAAGAAGAGTTGAATAAAAAATACTTGGAATTAGCTCAACAAGTAAAAAATATGGATGCCAAATGGCAGAAAACTGTAGATAACATGGACGAGAAACACAAGCAAACCATAAAAAATAGCAAGGGCACTTGGGAAGCAGCTGAAAAGCTCAAAAGAAACAAGTGGATGGAGGAGCAAACTAAAATCATCAAGGATAAAATATACAAGGACATGGAACCAGAGCTACAACGGATGCTGTTGAGTCACAAGCAAGAAAGAGCTAAAATCGAAGACAAATACACTGAAGCTATGCGTGATCAATTAAAGAAATTAACTAGGGAATCTGATGCACAGCTACAGCAGCTGAGGGAAAAATTAAATAACGAAAAGGACAGAGAAGTAGAGAGAGCTAGGAGCGATATAAGGCTTGAGTTAGCTAGCGTATCTCAACGATCTCAAAAAGAGCTTGATGATCAAAAGAATAGACACATAGAACAGCTACGGATGGAGCAAAATAGAACGGAGCAACTCATATTAGAGGAGCGTAGAACTTATCAAGCAAGCTTGTCAGCCATCAAGGCTCAAGAATCTGACCAACAAAGAATGTTCAAGGATGAAGTGGATAGAGTCAAGGAGCATCTACATAAACAACACTCGCAAGAAATTGAAACTATCAAGATGAAGTGGGATTTGGAGAAGCAACAATGGCAACAAAACTTGATCAAGAAGAAGGAGGAGGACGTCAAGGAACTACAAACAAAGATTGTAGATAAGGCCAATAAGCAGTTGAATCAACAAATAGAAGTGATTGTAAATAAACTACAGGATGAGTTCTTTACAAGTAAGAAGGAAATGCTGAGCGACCACGAGAAGAACATCAAATCCATCCAGAATAGATTAGAGCATGAAAAACAAGAATTGACAGATGAAATTAATCAATACAAGGACAAGTGTTTACAGGCCACCAAATCCAATCAAGTGCTGGAGAAGAGCAGGAAGCAGTTGGAAGCAAAGATTGCGTCTCTAGAGGAGCAAGTACTTGAGAGCAACAGCTCTTTATCAAACATTCAAAACAAGGCTAGCAAGGAATCGAAGAATCATCAAGTCGCTTTGAATCAATTCAAACAAGAATCCCAAGCGAATGTGGATCATTTAGAAAGAGAGATTGAAAAGCTAAAAAATGAAAAGAATCAATATTCTAAGCAAATAGATGAATTGACGAGTGATTATGAGGGGCAAATTGAAGAATTGTCGATTAAACAAAATGAAGAAGTGACCACACTGGTGGAGGAGGCTAAAATAACCATAGAAAAGAAAGACGTTAGAATAGCTGAGCTTGTAGAGAAGCTTCGGAATGCGGAGAGGAGAGTTGCAAGAATGGAGATGGAGATGAACAACGCAATCGATGATGATTATGATGATCAAGATGAAATGTAAAATATATAATTATTTATCAATTAGGCTATTACCTCAGCTTCTCTCAATCGTTCTTCTAGTACATGTGTTTTAAAATCATCTGAACCAGTTAATTGAGAAAACCCAACAATTTCATCTTTAGCAACGCCATTGATGAAACAGACGATGGTGGGTAGCATGCGAACTTGTAGTTTCTGAACAAAGAAAGGTGACTTCTCTGCATTAATTTTGATGAATTTTGTAGAGATATGATTAACGGAGATGATGTTGAGATGCTTATCAACAATTTTACACCTCTCAAAATCTCTGTGATAAAAGTGACACACAACGAATTTACTTCCTGTCACTTCCTTTAAGAACTGATCCTCAGTGATTTCAGTATAAGCACCATGACCTTTGTTTTTGAATTCTTGCTCCATTTTAGCTTGCGTTTTGATCTATTGCGTTATGTATTGGACTATTGATTTGGCTAATTACCTGCTGCAGCCGCGCCTGTCTTAATCTTATTATTTCCTCTTCGTCATCCAACTCAAACTTGTCTTCGTCAAAATCATCCTCCTCTTCATCCTCCTCTTCGTCCCTTTTTTGAAGATCTCCCTTCTTGCTTCTAATTGTTGGAGCTTCAGTGCTTCTTTTTTGTTTTTTTGGGCCTGAAATGTTTCGTTTTGCTGCATTCATAACAACACTCTGCGTCGCTTGTTCAAACTTCTCTGCTGCATTTCTTTTTACTTCATCATCCATAAAACCACTAGATTTCATCATCTTTGCGCTTTTTTATTTAAAACCAACTTCCATTCGGATTACAATAATTTAAACAAAAGGTCACAGAATGGGAACTTCAATTTTATTCATTTTTTACATCTCATCTTCAGTCTTTTCTATTGGTGGCAGTTCATACACGGCTTTCGCAAATATAAACAAAAGTACGGACATTATAACAAACGACAATAAATCCTTTATGTATTTGGGGAATCCATTTTCCGATTCAGACTTTGAGTGCTGATCCGCAAACATTATTTTTACCATTGGTTCGTTTGATGTATACCATAAATTATAAACTTGAATTTGAGAGTACTCTGTAGCTAACATCTCTAGTGTTTCACTTGCCTTATAAAAGTCCAAGCGATAATCTTCAACCAAATCCAAAAGCATGTTAAAATCCTCCTTCTTTGTGGACAATGCGATGCGATGAAACACTTTGTGATTAGGTATTATTTCGGGATCACATTCAATACAGAATCTCCAGTAAATTAGAGCAAAGTCAAGAGCATTATATATTGAACTGCCGGTGATGTGTTGTTCTAAAATTGTTGCAGTCAACTCTTCTATTTCTGTAGTCAGACCACTGGTAGTTTTTAGATTTGTGACTGGCGACATGATATTAATTGTCGTCCCTGTAACACACCCGTTTACAACCATATGATAAAACAAGGAGTAAAGTTCATTTCTGCTGTTTGTGCGTACCGCTAAAGATAGTAGTGGGTGGAACACCACACCAATATAATCTGTGTAAGTATTTTTAATAAACATCTTTATCAAGTCAGGACAACAATAATTAATTTTTTCAAAGAATTGCATTTGGTGTAGAGAAGTAGAGGTGATTACCACCCTAGTATTATAAATTTTATTACGGTACCGCTCATATAATTTTTCATCACTCATGCATGTGATCAAGATGTCCATGTACAAATCCTCGCTTAATGTTTCGAAGTTCATGGCGTCAATGAAAAATTCTATTCGCCTATTTTCACGGTCTTTTTTTGTGAGGCACTTTAGAATTTCACATAGCACCTCATTTTCCCATATGAAGTTATGCTGTGTTCTCCTGAATAAACGCCATAATTCGTCGAACGTTTGAATGTGTACAATATTTTTATGTAGTGTAAAGCCCTTTAATTGTTAGGGAGTTTAAATCAATTGGACATACTTTTGAGGTAATACATTCCAAAAGCATATTGCCATAGGAAAGATATTGTATTTTCTGGTTAATGTCGTAGATCTTTATGCGATAGCTTTTTATAGCATCGAGGTCCCTCCCTAACTGGTAGTTTCGCCTTAACACAGCATCGTACTTTATGCGGCAACGCATTATACTAGGAATCAATGCATGCCGAAGCATGTTACTTTCAAAAAATGAACTTTCACATTGTAAAAAAGTTATTTATAAAACAATATTATAGTTTAGGAACCTCCTTACATCTGAATAAACATCCTTCAATCTTTTATGTAGGTCCTCCACTCTTTTAATCATTTCAGAAAGCTGCAAAGAACCATCAATGTCAACTAGATCGCGTCTAGAGGCATAAACTTCGCTCACTAAATCTCTTAGTTCATTTATTTTTTCATTCTTCTCCCGTGAATATTTTTTCAACTCGTTTATTTGATATCTGCTATTATGTCCGTCAATAGCCTTGAGCTTGGACAGAATAGCCTCACGAGCATAAGCCATTATACTGTAGTTTGAACAGTTCACAGTTATGCTGACAGAATCTTTACCGGCAACATCTTGAACTTTTATTGTTATATCATCACCTCCAATGGTGTGTAATGTATGTGGCGATTGTGTTACACCAAACAACTTGTTGGGTACATCACGGCGCCAACTATCGGGGACATTGACATCAAGAGTAAAACTGTGAATGGTAGATTGGAGATTACAGCCTCCAGAAAACATCAACAAGAGTCTAGCTTTAAATGATTGTCGAACTGATGAAGATTGCGTGCTACATGTCAGGTCGAACAATGACAACCTAGAACTGGACAAAAATAAAGAAAAACCATCAGGATGACATAAGTGAGATTGTACAAGAACAGGATGATGAGTTCGGTATTTTAGTTGGGTAGAAAACTTTTGTGATAAAGACAGTGGATGGCTTTTAGCAAAGACCTGACTATCACCAAGACGCATCACATTTACAACATTCCAACCCTTGAGGTTATTATGCAATTTGTGGTGAACATCCACATGGATACAAGCGTCACGCTCAGGGCTTATCGTGCACTGAATGTTATCGTTTGTTGACCATACTCTCATTGCACCGTTAAGATTTGATACCTCCTCATCAAGGCCAGAAAGAATCTTGCGCTCCATTTGAATCTCCATCTGGTTTGAATCAACGCGTTTAAGAAGATCCCTAATGTTACTGTGTATAACAACAGGTCTTATCGAACTTGACAAAAACTTGTCAATGTTGTTATGGTCATCGACACGCGCAGTTATCAAATCCCCATAGGATGATAGCAAATAAACACTATCACCAACTTTATTGCAACAGGATATTACATTGTTAAAAGGCATATGTCGGTAGCGCAGTGTGGGTAAATGTACAGACACAGTACTTCCATCCTTTGTACTGATGAACAAGAATGGTTCTGGTGTGCCGATCAAACAACAACATCGTACATGCACATTCATACGCACCGATCTGATAGACCCATCGGATAACATGACTGAAACAGCACCCAGTTCTCCAACAACGACAATGATATCGTTCTTGGACTCAAGGCTGGCAGAGATTATATACAAAATAGGTTGTTGCAAGTTCATTATTTTTAAGAAACTGGAATCAACTCCATAACAATAAACATCACCATTACTGCAACCAACAACATACATCACAGAGTGTATGATTGAATAATTGACGCCCATAATATGTTTATAGAGGGGCACACCCAAAGAGTTTACTGTAAAAACATTAAAACAAGTTGGGACAATGTCCTTCACTGGACATGACACCATCGATGAATTGTCTTTTATTTTGTGTTTATGGATGTTCGTAAAGATTTGGAAATCTCCATTAGCCAGAGGTACGTACAATGTTAATAAATGCGATTCAGATTCATCATTTGTTTCGCTTGTAGCTTGATGCAGATATATTTGTGAATGCCGTGCAATGTTTGGTATGACTGCAATCAAATAGTGGTCCCTTCTATTGTCAACCATGACAAAGAGCTCCTGGTCATCAGGCTCTAGGATTGTAGAGAAGTCTGTAAACGACTCGTCCACTTTGTTGTTGAGATTGATTTTTTTTCTTGGTGGTTGCTCTTCCTCCAGTTCTTGATCTGAAGTGTCCTTGTTAAAATCTAATGTTCGTTTTGTAGTAGTTGATTTTTTATGATTTTCCTCTGGTGCTGTTCTCTTCTTTTTTGATTTTTTCTTCTTCATGTGGAGTTTAATGCGGTATATACTTCCGTCTTCCGTGATGCAAAGCAGAATTGGACTCTTTTTTGTATAAAGCGTAAAGTATGATATTGCATTTGAAAACACCAATATACTATGTATGTTATGATTATAAACAACATGTACTGTATTCGGACAAAGTTGTATAAGTACAATCGACTCCGGCGTTGTGCCATCTGTTCCAACAACGATTGTATTATTTTTTAGGTACACTGGAGAGGATAAGCATAATACACTCAAAGCATCTCCCATGTTGTTTATCGAACTCTAGTTGACCTTTAGCAAGGTGATGCCAAAAGACTTATTGACATCATGTTGATGTTGAACTCACACGGTATGATAGTGGATTATATTATTTGTTCACAAATAAACTATAAGTTATTTATTTATTTTCAACTTCTTCAAGTCCTGGTGGACCGTCGTCCTCTTGGTCAAGGTCTTCAATGTTGGCATTACCGTCTTCTTCGTCTTCACCATAGCTTTCTGGGCCAACACCTCCGAAGTCACCGCCCATTCCACCCATACCACCCATGCCTCCCATTCCACCTAAATTCCTCATCATGGCTTCCATGTCCATTCCACCCATTCCACCCATGCCACCCATGCCGCCGCCCATGCCGCCGAAGCCTTGTCCGCCACCAAAATCTGGTTCTTCCTTTTCTTCTTCCTCGTCTTCGTCAACATATTTGTTCCAGTCAATGTTAACATAGGCCAACTTAACTTTTTCTTTTGTCAAACGAGGCCAGAATGGACCGTCCTCCTTCTTTGAAATGCTAAATTCGATGCTTCTTCCTGAAGTCTTCCATACACTGTTCTGATCATTAATTAGTCACAATTTTAACACAACAACAAAATACCTCTTTATCAATTTCTGCATATAACTCAAGATCGAGGTTGTATTTTTTACTTCCTGACTCAGCGCTGACCTTTATTCTACCGCTATCCTCTAAGTCAAGCTTTAGATCCTTTCTATCTGAGGGAATTTCAACTGTAACAAACAATTTGTTGGATCTTTGTGCCCATAGAACGTGAGGTGTTGATGCTGCCATAATTTAGATTTTGTTAGAAAGTTGGCTAAGGAATCAATCGGAATTAAAAACAATTACAATGATATTATTAATTATAGTTTGTTTCCTGCTCTATTTAAGTCCACAACTAGTAGGGAACCTATATTCGTTGAACATCTTTCACAGCTGGCTTCCTGAAACGTTTAAAATCAAGTCACTGTTTATGAGAAAATTCACAGTGTTGTCATAATCAACAAGCCAAAATTATTAATTATTCATACAGTCGAGTTTTTAATGTTTACATTTCTATTATTTCAATCTGAGCAGAGGAGGCCTGCATCTCTGATGCACATTCATCAACACCACGTAAGATCTTAAAGTAACCACCTTCGCCCCACCAGTCACCCCACGAATTCTTACAGATCCAATACCTCACGCCCTCATCAGTTTCACCATAACCCACAACTGCTACTGCATGTGTGGTGGCTTCCCAGTGTTTGACACCGTTGTGAGCGGTCTTGATGTTAAAGAATCTTGACTGTTTGTGATTGTGTCTATACACTCCGTGTTTGTAATAGTGGAAGGAAGGGTACACCATATAGTTGATGGAGATGGGTCCACGTTCGACCACTTCTCTCATCATGTTCAATTCGTTGTTCGCTCCATAATAACCTCCTATGTAACTGTACTGTGTGACTTTGACTTTGTATTTTGGATTTTTGCAGGCGAGCTTACAATCCCCTGGTTGACCTTGATACTCGTAGCACTCCTCGGGTACTAAATAAAAGTCATATCCGTGTTTGCCCACCATGATTGGAAAACCCCCACTACATTTTTGATTGTAATCCGAACACGATACGACTTGTTGTGGTGAAAGAATGGATTTCAATCTGTTGTTGGTAAGAATGCGAACGCGTGATTCGATTGCGGAAGTGGCGGCGAAGGCTGTTTATCATTAGCGTTCGTTGAAAATGTATGCACTTACCATAACAACTTCCGCATGATTCTTGATCTCTAACAGGTCCCACGTAATTGATTCCAGACACATTTCTCCAATCCCATTGTTTTGGTAATTGCTTACGAAGTATTCGGTCGGCTGCTGAATCTTCCATAACACGATTTTCGCTCTCCAACAATTGTTGTTGTGTTTTCGTGTCTATGGACTGTCCTGAAATGGCTTTGATTTTGCTTATCGTCATCTTTTCTAGATTATCATAGGCTTCTGCGCTCCAATCCTCTTCTTCGTTAATTGAACGAACGAGTTTGTGGTTATTTTTATGTGTGTTGAGTTTTTCGTACTCTCCCTTTTCTAAATATAACATGGAATTAACTGGAGGAGAGACAATTGTGTCATTCTTCTTGACATTGATTTTGTGAGCATAATAACACCCGTGTTTATTGTCGTCTAGAATTCTGTACCATCCAAAAGATGTTTGTCCGCAGTAGCTCGTTATCATCTCGTTTTCTCCTGTTCGTTGTTGCGTGAAATTATTAAAGGCAAAATGCTGATAAAGTTAATTACAGGGGCAATTAAATTATTACCAATTGTTCCTTGATTGTGAACTCGAATCCTTGGTCATAAATCATTGTCCAAAATCCAATTCTTCTATTGTTTTTATTATAAACAATATTTGGTGATTTCAAAACGATAGTTTCCTCTATTTCAGTGTTACCAACATCTTTTTTACAGTCTAGTGGATAGTCTCTCTCTACAAGACGGGATTTAAATAATTTCCACTCTCCAACAATGTTTTCGTGCAAGCAGTGAACCGGAAGGTCTGCATTGGCCACGGTCAGTATTGATACCAACAGCAGAACAACCAAGTTCATGACAGTAGATGTTTATGGAGTTTTAAAACTCCGTTGTAAATTGCATAACATTTATAGACATGAGAGAAACCGTCAACGTTTAATAATTCATCTACCAAACAGCAAGGTGTTATTGTTGAAATGACAAAAGAACATATGAAGACACTTGAATGTGTAATTAACTCAACACCTAAAGATTGTTGTATTCACACTAGGTGATCAAAAATCAAGTTTATTGTAACAAAGCTATTTCCGGAGTCCGGTTATTGTCTTTTATTTTACTAAAACAAAAACCAGATAACATGAGAATTGTTGCTCTTATCTTGCTTCTAATAGCTACAACAGTGATAGCTGAGAACAATGCATGCAAGTTTTACGATGTAAACTCAGAAAAAAATTATGATTTAAATCAAGCCGCCTCAAAGTGAGACTTTTTTCAACTCTTGGTTAATTCGTAGAACTGGATATTATAAAATCGAAAAACACATTGATCCCTGGTTTGTGGCGGATTCTGAACTCAGTACTTTTGTTAATGTTTGCGACCCCGTGATTAATTTCGATGCTCAAGGCAAATGTGAAGTTAAAGATCAACTCTCCTATGGTGTACGAAAAAATACAAAGACTGGCGAAGTAAAGTGCACCCAAACGTCAAATAACGTAATCACAGCAAAGGCGAAAGGTATATAATTTTTAAATTAAAAATTTGTTCTCAAGTGTTTAAGGTTACCTCTTAGGAAAGCCAGGTGTCGTGTTAACTTACGAATCCCATAAATTTAATAGAAGCAAAGTCGGAGTAGAATTGTACTTGGACTGCGATGCCGATGCACCAGACTCGCAAGTGACTGGCTTGAAGTTTATAAGTTATCAAACTAGTCCAGGCTATGTACTACACTATGAGGGGAAGAGTAAAGCTGCTTGTGGTGAAAGTAAAGATAAAAAAGGTCTTAACATTCCTGCAATAGTCGGAGGCGTTGTTGGTGGGTTGGTTGGGTTCATATTATTGACCCTAGTAGTTGTTGGTGTTATTGTCGTCATCAGAAGAAGAAGATCATATCAACCTTTATATTAAATAATACTTTTTTATAATTTCCCGTTAATTGTTTTTTGTGAAAGTTGGGACGATTATCAAAAAACAAACATATTTATGCCATGTTGTTTATCTGTCTTTTAACTCAGTTTGCAAGTAAAGGATGGGAAACTAGATCGAAATTTAATTTATTGAATTGCTTCTTTGCACTTGTATCCTGCTCAGTATGTATCCAAAAGGGATAAAAACCAACAAAACACCAGTGTTAATGAACAAAACGAATGACTGAGCCTTAAATACATAAATATCTTTCAAACCCATTGCATCTATCACAGATTGTATTATTATCTGAACAATATTCTGAATGAACGAATTAAAAGAAAACACAGCCGCAAATCTTGACAGTTTGAGGCTTTTTGCTATTTGTGACATTGAAAGCACAACCAGGAACTCAAATAAACTATGATAGATCACAAACAACGTGTACACCACAGGCATACTAAGGTGAACGATAGAGTTTGATAAAAACAAGAGACACAATGCTGAAATACTTGATAAAATTATTGCTAATATTTTGCCTAAACCCAACCAACCAATAAAACCACACCCATTTTTTGGATCAAATGCATTCTCAAACCTTGTGGGTACGAACGACAACGCACCTGCAAACAAATTTGCTGTACCTTTTGCAAATCCATTAAACGAGGGAAGGGTGGAGTGATCAATCTCTGCTAGCACTTTAAAGGCTGGTTGATAGTAACTCAAAGCTAAATGGTGCGCAGGAACAGCTAATACAGCGAATATACTCCAGAATACAACTGTTTGGTCCTTGTAGGAGGACGCCACTTGTTTGATAAAGTCAAAGCACCGAGCAGGTAGGGATTGTTTGCTGTTTGTTTCCTTTCCCAGAGGAACAATATATTGATTAGGAGAAGGGAACGTAAAGAGAGCAATCATCATGCAGGCACTGGTTGCAAAAAGAGCTAAATAAAACAAAACCCTCATAGATAGGAAATTGTATTCTGTAAAGGCATACTTGTTTAAAATCAACACCCAACACTGTCCAATGTATTCACCCGAAACACTTCCCAACAACATGAATCCTCTGGTGACTGCAGTAATGTATTGATATCTTGACTTGTCCACAGAGTGGTATCTTAGTGCAAAGAAGGCAGAATGCGTCGCAAAAGACAGTGCATACGTGACTTCTGAAACTTGCATTACCCACAGTGTAGAAACTGGACATAATAGCACACATAACAAAGTAATTACATTTAAGACACAACCAAGTATGATGATCCATCGGTGGCCGATTTTAAATACCTCGATAAGTATACCAACCAACAACTGGGAGGGTAATAGGGAATACGTCCAAACAGGAAAAATCGAATGTTGAATTATGGCCCTGGTGAATTTCTTTTCTGTAACCAGGAAATCAAATAAGAAGGATTGTGATGGATCGAATAAATAGAATAATGAAAAAGATATGAGTGCCGCTAATGTTATCGACCTTGTATTGTTTGGTTGTATCTCGTCGTGCTCTTGAGGTTGTAATGTATTTGATGCGAGAGACTGTTCCTCTGACTCTTCGTGGATCATTTGCATATTAATTTGCTTGTTGGAATAATGTTTTTCCGGTGGTTGAACGTCACCAGGTTGTTCGGGCTGATGGTGTTAAATTATTTACAATCGCCTGAATGTCGAAGGTGTCATTCTTTGGAGCATTGAGATTAAGAACATTAGATGCTATACAAAGATTCAATAATGTAGTACAATTCGGAAAATCATATCGAAGGGATATGGCCATCGTCGCCATTGGTGGATTTCCGATTGGCATAGGCATCGAAGCTTTTATGCAAACGACTGGATATTGTGAGCATTATTTTTGATGTAAAACCTAACACATGAAAGATGAGATTCGCAAACGCAAAGAAGCAGAAAGACGTGAAATAACAGCAGCAGAGGTTGAAGAGTGCAAATACAAACTCACCATGGACCTGCTACGTGATAGAGGGTTTGAGATCAATGAATTTCAAACCGACAAGATTGTACAAAAAAGACAACAGGAAGCAATTGCACTAAGGCGTCAAATCATACAACAGAACGAGGATCGCAAAAAAAGAATACAATCATAATAAAATGTACATTTAATCAGACTCTTGCAATTGAGCTCTAACACTAGATTCCTTATCTACTGCTTTACCAAGAGCGTCCAAAAACTTGTCCATGGTGCACCAAGACTGTTGTACAAAGAATGCATGTGCCAGGAATGGAACCTTTCTTAACGCTCTTCCGCTCAATCCTTCACATTTCTCAGCCACCACCTTAAGTCTTAACGCATATTCATTCTTGACTGCAGTTGAGTCGTGCCAACTTGGTATCATTTCATCATCCCTAATGATTCCCACTCTGACCAGCTCTGAGATGCAACTTAAAAGTATCGTATATCGTCCCTTCACTCCTGGAAGTCCAATGTATTGCTTGATATCGGCTCTGTCCACGAACGCCAAGTCTATCGCTTTGGTGATGTTGCTTGTCGTCAAGATCACCACATTACTACAGTTCTTTAGTTGATCTATTTGTGTAAGTACTGCGTTGACCACTCTGATTGAGTCAGAAGGTTCTGTTCCGTTGAGTGCTGACTTTCTGGCCGCTGTCAAACTTTCCACTTCATCGATAAGCACGCACACGAAGGAGTCGGCATCCTCTACCATCTCATGTATCCGGGAGAAGAGTTTCATGACTAGCTTACCACTTTCTGAAAACCATTTTGAGAAGAGTGAGTGGGCGTTGATTTCTATGAGTTGACCTCCAGAGGGATACCTTGAACTTAGGCGGATGGATAATTTTTGGGCTAATCCTTTACATAAGCTTGTTTTACCTGTGCCAGGAGGTCCGTGTAAAAGTATCACACGGTTCCAATTAATGAGTTGTGGATTCACCAACGAGTCTGAAAATAGCATGGTTGTTGTTGCATACTGCAAAAGGTTGGATTTGATATCGTCTTCGAATACCAGAGAATTCCATAAACCGTTAAAGTCTGTTGAAGGTAGAATCCATTGTTTACAAGCCGGTATCTCTTCCGCTTCATCTGCCATCTCTTCGGCGCCTCCCTCGTCATTTAATTGATATACGGTGACGCGAAGATCCGCTTGCCAGAACAAAACTATACCATTGTAGTTTTGTGATCCTTCTAAACATTTTATAGTTTAAAAAGTAGGTAAGCTTACCAATATCAGTAACCTCTATAAACTCTATATTTTGTAGTATAAACTTGTTTTCTTCAGGATCATCTGTTAAATCTTTAAAGGGAAGAATACCATCTTTGAAGGATATCTGTCTTTTTTGTAGTATTTGTAGTACTTTATTAGCAATATCTTGGTATTTTAAGGTGCATAGTGGTTTAGAACATACTTCAACACATACCGGTATCTTTGTGTCCATCTTGTATTGTAAGGATCAATTAACGGGTTCAACAACATGAGCACATCTCCCACATACCATGACTCTGAAAGAGGTCGCAGTAGGAGAGGCGAATATGATGAATATAAAAAGAGAAGTAGGAGTAGGTCAAACAGTAGGGATAGAAGTTACAGAAGACGCAGCGATGGACATCGAAGTAGTAGAAGCGATAACTACCGCAGGTATGGCGAACAACATACATCTACTAAACATTGTAGTCGTTCCCCAAGTAGATCACCAGACAGAGGTTACGATAGAAGGCACGACAGATACAGGGACAGCAAGCGTCCACGTCGCGACTCCTATTCCAGAGAGGAACCACCTCTAGCCCCTGTATCCATTATACCCGAAGTAGAAAGAGAAAAGCGCACGGTCTTCATTTCAAGATTACCAGCGACCGTTGTAGAAAAGGACATTGTAGATTTTTTTAACATTTGTGGACGTGTACGTGAGGTACAATTAATACGTGATCGCTTTACTGGTAAATCAAAAGGTTTTGCGTACGTAGAGCTCGTTGAAGAGTCCAGCGTCATTCCAGCCCTATCACTCAACGGAAGGCATTTGAGAGGATTCCAGGTTTTGATTAAACAATCAGGTATTAACATTCTCGTTCTATTTTTCACGTATTGTTTTATAGAAAAGAACACTACACAATTACTGCAAACTCCCAGCCAAGGCATGACAAAGCTCTACATTGGAGACATACCGCTGGCTCTCATCGAAGATGATCTAAGGGAGTTGTTCGCCGCTGTAGGTAGCGTTGAAAGTTTAGAGATCAAAAGAGACGAAAAGGGAGAGAGCAAGAGGTATGGATTCGTCAAGTATGTTCTCTGTATTGTTACTACTGCTCAATTATTTCTATAGGTACAAGAAACCTGAAGAAGCAAGAAAAGCTCTTGTTAACATTAATGGTATCAAACTTTACAACGATTACGTACTCAAAGTTGGATTATGGAACGAAACAAAAGCAATGGAAACAGGAGGACCTGACTATGGAGGTAATGACCTGGAACTAGAAGGTATGTGTCACGAATACGAGAAAAACTAATCATTTAGGAGAAACGCAGGTCACGATGACTGCTCAACAACGATTTGCAATGCTACAAAACTTTAACATGCAGTCAACACCAACAATAGATACAAGTACGTAACATGCTACATTTCACACGTGTTAATACTTTAGCGCCATCAATCATTTCGAACGCTCCCGTCAACAGTAGCGACCAAATGGCAACGCGTAACATTCGTTTGAGCAACATGTTTGATCCAGAACAGTAAGTCATTTTATTTTTTAAAAAATGATGAATTTTTTTTAGGGAAGAGGGTGATTTTGAAGAGGAAATAAAAGGAGACGTCGAAGGAGAGTGCTCTAAATTTGGTAACATTTTACACATTTTTGTGGATAGAAATAGTGCTGGACACGTTTACCTTAGATTTGACAATGTGAATGCTGCGAAGTCAGCCCATCAAGCGCTTAATGGAAGATGGTTTGCTCAAAAGATGATCACTTCAGAGTATCTTTCCGAGATTACATATCAAAGCAAGTTTCCTGATGCACAAAAATAAATTTTTATTCTTTATCTTGTATGTGTGTTACTGTCCAACTACATAACTCTCCATCACCTCCTGAATAAAGTAAAAGTTCGCCTGACTGATCTTGATGGAATTTTACGCACTCTACGGAATCTCTATGGGCAGGATATGATGCGTTTGTTCCTTGTTCGGAATCGAGTAGAACGACAAGGCGACCAGTAGTCCCAAAGGCTACATGACTCATATTGGGCGAAACATCCATGCACCTGGCAAAGTAATTCATCAAGAAACTTCTAACGTGGTGCCTTCTTTTGTAGTCGTAAAAGATTATTCTTGGTTGTTTGAAGTGACCAGTGAAAACAATAAAATCTTCCGTGCCAAACCTGACCAGTAGATCATGTTCGACATACTCCTCTTCTATGAGTTGGGTGGGTCGGAAGTCTGACAAAACAGGAATATTTGGGTACGAATAAACATTGATTCGTCCAGCACTAGTTGTCAGCGCCATCATTAATTTCGATTGCGCATCCAGAGTAGAATCATAACTAACAATACTGACCTCAGATGGAAATTGGATCAAATGCTCAACAATATCGCTCTGTTCGCCATGATCCTTGCTATACACCACACAATCAATTCTATTACTGCACACGGCCAGTATAGTGGAGCGATAAAAGGACAAGAAGGCAACAGGCTGATCATGTTTAAGTGAGATGCTATTCTTCAACATTTTGTTATCCCCCTTATTTAAGGAAAGAAGATGATTGACCGTGATGTAAGCATCGTGATAACCAGTGATCAGAATATCATCATATTCAGCATATTCACACAACAAGGAACAAGAAGCAGAGTGCTGTCTACTTTCAAACTGCAATATTTGTTCCTTGCAGTTCCACAACCTAACATTCTCAGCACAAGTGGCCATAAACTGACCACGGCAACTAATGCTCCTCACCACAGAATCGTGTGAGTTGACGATCCTAACACAAGACTGACTCACAAAATTTATGTAAAATATAGTACATGCTCTAGTTCCCACCACGCCCATTGTTCCCTCCTGATTCATCACCATGCTATTCACCTGTGCATCCAACTTGATTTCCTCCTGAAGAGAAAACTCAAAAACCTTTTCCCTTCTCATGCTCCATCTCCTGACGCTATCGCTTCCCGTAATAACATGCTCATCTCTAATCTCCATGGCACCAATTTCATTGTGAGATACATCCATCCACATCTATATCGTCAGTATGCACGCGAACGCATCATCTTACTTGAATCATCGAATTTACTTGATCAGTAATTTCGAAAATCACCACCAATCCATCTTTACCAGCACAAAATAAAAATCTCCTCCACACCGCTAAGCATGTCCATTGTAGTTTATAATCATCGCTACAGCGATCGCGTAGCAATAGTCTCTCTATTTGAGCATCTTGCATCAATAGCTCATCATCCTGTAACAACCAAAAGGTTATAAAATCATCACCTATGGTGATTAAATCATCATTGTCTTTGCCAGGTATCCACTTGACCTGATGACAAGTACTATGAGTACGTGCTCTATAACCATGTGTGAGAAGATGATGATGATGTAGTCGTTTACTTTGTGATCAAATCTCCAGTGTGTATGCTCCATACCACAAGTGCATTTTCATCACCCACAGCATCCACCGATGCCAAATACTTTCCATCAGGCGAAAAACACATGCTCTGTACTCCCTTGTGATGACTCAATTCCTTCAACAATCCACCGTTGTTACCGTTCCATATGAAAATAGGTCTATATAGTTAATCACAATCATAGTATTGAAATGATTTACGATTCTCCATCGAGCGAACATGAAGCAGTTGCAATGATATTTTCGAACGGATGAATGGCACATGTACTAATGTCTTGTTCATGTCTCAACATGAATAATTGACTTTTATCTTCCAAGTGCTCTCTGATCAACATGTTACCGCTTGTATAAGCAAATAATCCTGATTTTGGATTCCATATGATATTATCGCGTGCTGTGCCATGGTATCCATGTATAAAATCCAAATGTAACAATGATTGTTGTTCTTCATTGTTGATTACTTGTTTGATGCGATCGTGATTGTGCTTGTATTGGACCAGTGGTGGTGAATCTGATGAAAAGAGTTTAAGCGGAGGTCTTTTTGTAGGTGTTTCTTGTTGTGGTAACAAATCCAACAAGTTTGTGTTCTTGTTGTTACTCATGATTTGTCTTAAGCTAGGAATTGCTTCTTCTTCTTCTTCTTCTTCTTGTGTTAAATAATGGTGATGGATATGAATGATGATTACCTTTTATTGGTTTACGTTGTATGGTTCTTTTGTCGATATAGTTATCTACTAGTAGTGATAAATCCTTTGTTACATCTCCATTGAAATTCCACACGATGATACCATCGTTACCAACGCTAATCACACATTCATCATGATTAGAGAATACAACCTTATTTACATTGGATGAATGTCCAATAAATGACTATCGATGTGAGTGATGAGTGGTTATTGTATGTACTTGATAAATGGGCGATTGATTGGTGCTACTGCTCCACATTTTAATCAAGTGGTCATCTCCACAGGTAGCAAAGTACTTTCCATTATGACTCTGACCGATACCGTTGATATTTACATGATGAGCATTCGGTATTTCATAATGTATGATTCCCTTTTCAACATGCACTCTTACTACACGATGATCGGATGTTGTACATAGTAATTGCTATTGGTGTGAGAAATTGCGTATGGACTTGTTACCTGTGAATAAGCATCGAATGAAATGGCACAAAATAAATCACTGCTGTTGCTTTCGAATAAACTAATCTCTTCAAAGTTCTTTGTGTTGAATATGTGTAGAATGTTGCCGCTAGGTCCCACCGATGCAAAGTATTGACCATCGGGCGATACTGCCACGCATATTCTTCTAATATCCGTGATATAGTTCATGAAGGTCATGACTTTGACTGGTTGGTACAAGTGATGAGAATCACTGATGCAGATGCCAGTAGCTGATGCGCTGATTAGCCATCGAGAGTCTTTTGTGTATTTCAAATCGTGCACTGCGCATGAATGAGCCTTGTATTCTTCGATGACTGCTGTTGCAGAAATGTCGAATACGCGAATGATGCCGGTGCTGAATCCTACTGCGATGCAGTATTGACTGGGATGGTAGGTGATGCTGTGTGGCGTTTCTCCGATGGTGTCGAATTGATATTGTTGCATGAATGTGGTCATGTCCCATACTCTGATGGTTCGATCCTTTGAAATCTACACGTGTGGTTAGAAAGTAACGTGAAGAGTACAAACCGTGCTGAATTCACCACGATGTGGATCGATGGCCACTCCCCATACATCGCTGGTGTGACTACGTACGTGCGTAGTGTATTTTTGTGTGCTCATGTCCATGATGCCTATGCTTCCATTCTGTGTGCCTATGGCCAACGACAGACCGTCACTAGAGATGCACACGCTGGTGACCGGACTCTCATGTTCTGCTTCTAGAAAGAAATCAGAAAAGTCTAGAGGCCACACTCTGATATAACCGTCGTCACTACCAGTCACACATATGCCTTCGTTCACGAATATGGAGTGGACAGCGCCGTTGTGTAATTGGTAGATGCACTCGATGATCCTCCTATCGGGAGAGATTTGATAGAGTGCACCAGCGCGCGTGCTTACGTATAGCTTGTTCTTTTCATTTGACTAATTTTGATATGAGTGTTGATTTGTGAATGATGATTATGAATTTACGTTTGGTTCTATGAATCCCTTTTCAAAGGAACAATCTAAAAAATCTTGTTTTGTTAACGTGTAATTTTCGCTGGTAAATCCACATCCTCTGAGAACTCCTCCCTTTAGTCTCCAGAACCGAATGTTTTCGTTACCACAGGTTACAAGTTTTGTGTCTTCGAAGGGACGGAATTTAATGCTTGTGATAGGGTAGTCACATGAGTGTTGGATAACTGTTGGTGCTTGACCTGTTTGACTGGTTTTTGAAATATCCCAAATCATGATTAACTCCTTCATGTAGTTATCTTTACCAACTCCTGCCATCATGTTACCAGAATCGCTTATGGCAAGGCACTGAATCTCATTTTGGTGTGATTGTAGTACTGCAATGCATTTGTTGTTTTCGAGATCCCATATTCTGATGATAGGATTCTTTCCTACTTGTGAGGAAGCGAGCAAGAGTGTGCGAACGTCTGCAGTTAGTATGGATACCTTGTTGGTGTGACCAAGAAGCAAAGTTTGTTCCCCTGTTTAGTGTTACAATTTTTGATTTCAAAAAGATACACACCCGTTTTGATGTTGAGCCGAACGATCGTACTGTGGCAAGAATATACAAGAGAATTGCTAACACCGCTTGAATCATTTATCCACAAAACATTTTTAGTAACGTCACCACTGTACCCAATAACTCTTTTTACTCCCATTATAGGATTTGGTTGGAGCGTCATGGCCATTGTAGTGGAATCTGTTGTAGAGATATCGCTTCGTTTAGATCTTCTATCAATAGATGGAGGTGCTATTTTAACAGTTAACAGTATGTTCAGACTAATCTTACTTTTAAAATTATATGGCTTTTTAACAATCTCAGGTGCAATAATTTCGGCCAATTCAACATCGCTCGGCTCCCTTGGTAACCAAAACCAATCATAAACCGTCTCCCACTCCAAGTCACGTGAGTGCGGATAAAACATGTCTCTTGGTAAAGTGCGGGCTGTGTATAGGATATCTGATGTGAATACATTTTTGAAGTACATATTTGCACAAAATGTAAATCCACGAATGCATTTAAATACTTTGTTCAAATTCTCAGACACAATGGTCTTCATATCCAACGATAACACAGTCCACCTTTCATTTAGGTATGGGCATGCAAAAAATAATGTTTTATGTGTTTTCTAAATGTTTATCATTTGTGTCTATCAAATCACCATACTTTAAAATCCTTGTAAATGTTGCTGAAAGATATTCGAATGCACAATTCATCCTTAGTGAGTACTTCAATATGAAGTGCGAAATAATCTTGAGGAATTGCTTTCATTTGTATGTAGCAGTACTGCCCTGTCAATCCCAATCCCTCGTTCTTACCAACGACAGATGTTTGTTGCTGAATCTTGGTTGATGGGAGAGAAACAAAATGGTTTGCTGGTATGGGCCCTCTGATGTTATAGACTGTTTTTCCTATCTGTTTATCCTATATGCATTGTTATGTACAAAATCAACTTTGTTTGTATACCATTTCCTTCTTAACATCTCCTTGTATCTGTAGTTCGAGGGGTTTGTGATCTGTTGTGCATAGCTTTTGTACATTGACGAATGGGTGCTGCCACACTAGAAATTATCAAATAGGTGACCAATGGGCTTACCTCTGCTTGGCTCTCCGTTGCTGGACATGTTAACAACGCCAAAATTTGGCACCAAAAACTTTTGTTTACAATTCTGTTAGACAACCACACAACATGACGGGATGTAATGTAAAAACACAGAGCATTGTACATGTAACACTAAAATTTATTTTATCAATGTCCACCACGAAGGCGAAGAACAAGATGAAGAGTCGACTCTTTTTGAATGTTGTAATCCGAAAGTGTACGTCCATCATCCAGTTGTTTACCAGCGAAAATAAGACGTTGTTGATCTGGTGGGATACCCTCCTTATCTTGAATCTTTTGCTTGACATTATCGATACTGTCGCCAGGTTCGACTTCTAGTGTAATTGTTTTTCCTGTTAATGTCTTGACAAAGATTTGCATTCCTCCTCTAAGGCGCAGTACCAAGTGCAATGTTGATTCTTTTTGAATGTTGTAGTCGCTCAAAGTACGGCCGTCATCTAATTGTTTACCAGCGAAAATGAGACGTTGTTGATCTGGTGGGATACCTTCTTTATCTTGAATCTTTTGCTTGACATTGTCTATGGAATCTCCTGGCTCAACCTCAAGGGTGATTGTCTTACCGGTTAAGGTTTTGACAAAGATTTGCATACCACCACGTAGACGTAGGACCAAGTGCAATGTTGATTCCTTTTGGATATTGTAGTCGCTCAAAGTACGGCCATCGTCCAATTGCTTTCCTGCAAAGATAAGTCTTTGTTGGTCTGGAGGGATCCCTTCCTTGTCCTGTATCTTTTGCTTGACGTTGTCGATGCTGTCGCCAGGCTCAACCTCAAGGGTGATTGTCTTCCCTGTAAGAGTCTTGACAAATATCTGCATTTTGTATTGTTTTTGATTTTGTTTGTTGAGTTTGAACAAAAAACTTCAATTTATTGCATCTCGGAACTTCGTGTTCTATTAAAGTTTCCGCAACTCCTGGAAGGAATTTAGACTTAGTTCCTTCCGTTGTGGGGTTGGCTACATGCAAAATTAATTATTGTATACCGGTCAACGCACCCAAATTCACTTTTTGTTACCAAAGTGATTGATAGACCCCAGAACGTCGCTCGGTACGGTACTAATTGTGAAAGTTAGTATTCGTAATGCTCTAAACGACTCAGTGCAAACAAAGTGAATCGTTTGGATGTGAAAATAATATAAAAACAACACATTTACAACTTTTAAACATACAACATCATGCTTTCAAAAGCCATTTATAATTATCGTGACAATTAAAATGTGCAACATTTTTACAGTTTCGCCGATCAAAACACAGAGCATTGTACATGTAACACTAAAATTTATTTTATCAATGTCCACCACGAAGGCGAAGAACAAGATGTGCATTTTACACATTCAAACTCAAAATTAGCAGCCTTGACATAGACTTCACACTTGCATCCTCGAAGCACTTTACTCAACACAAACACATTTGCAAGTTCATGTAAACTCTTACAGCATTAACAACAAAGACAACGATGAAGACGGAGGACTTAAATAGAAGTATAGTATTTCTCATTGGCATAATTATTGTTCGGGTTTTGTAACTGTATTATTCCTAGACTTACAATAAATATTATCCTTTTATGACAACATTCAAATTATGTTCTCTCAAGCTATTTTGAATCCATTATGATAATTTTGTCATACCACAGATCTAGCAGGAATCAAATAATAAAACAATGACAAAGCAGATATCAGATATTTTGAAGGGGCGTTCTGGTAGGAAAATCATCACACTCACTCCAAACCACAACCTTGCCGATGCAGTAGAGATTATGGCACGCCATAACATTCACCATATACCAATTATTGAGGCTGATAGTGATAAGGATTCTCCTAATGGTAGGTTGCAAGGCATTATTTCAGATAGAGACTTGAGATTGCACAGCCGTTCTCCATTCGATTATGGCCCTGGGGTTAGAAATAATAATGATACAATGGAGAAGGCTGTAAGTGACATCAGTAAGTAGCTTTTTTGTACGAAACACTTAATCATAAAGTGAATGATCTAAATAATCACACCATATCTACAATTATGACCAAGTCGATGGTACTAACACTAAAAGAGGATGATTTAATTATTAATGCCATTGATGTGATGAAAGAAGCAGATGTGAGTGCGATCATTATAACTAAGGACAAGAACGAGATAGTGGATATTGTTACAAGAACAGACATCATGGACGTTTTAAAAAGCATTTTGTAGAAATCTTGTCAATAAATTTTAAATTCACATCTAAATAAATGGATATAAATGAAAACACTTGGTCTTGTTGCTTTATAGTCGTAACACCAATCAAAGTACTTTGGGAGATATCGATATAAACTTAACAATTCAAAACGTTGTAACGATGCCACTTACCAAATAAGGTAGTAAGACGATAATTGTCTTTTTGTGGAGAAACCAAATTTTAGACAAACAACAAAGATGATATTGAATCTAGCATCTGTTATTGGACACGCGCTTTTAGGAGCCCTAATCGGAGTAGCAGCGTGCTTCGCTATCTTCTCTGTTCAAAAGAACAAAGACCCAACCAAGAAGGCACAATTTATTCAGGGATACATGTTAACTATAGTACCATTCACAACAATACTTGGTCTACTCGCTTCACTATCGTGGTGGGCCCTACTAATCGTCTTCGTAATTATAACACCAATCGGAATTGCAATGGTCATGCTTGATTCAGAATATTATAAAGCTCAAGCCTCCTCACTTCTTGGTGACTTTATGCCTTCGTACAAAAAGACTAGTAACATGTATTAAATAAATGCACTTGTGCAATACTATAAACCAAACATCTTTATCTATTTATAAAGTGGGGTCTGATTGTAAAATCTATTTTTAAAATGAAAGTGTTGCTATCACTGCTTATTCTTTGTGCCTACATCAATGCCATAACATTTAGAACATGTCTTAATAATCCTAGCGTCACTGTGGCATCCATCGAAACAAACCCAAAAACAATTATTAGAGGAAATGAACTGACGGTAAGTGTCAACGGAAACTCTGGTATGTTAGTGCTTTTAATTCATAACTTAAAATGCAGGGGTCGAGATTACAAGGGGGAAAGTTATAGCCTCTGCATCGATGTATAGTGTCGAAATTATAAGACAAGAGGAACAACTTTGTGACCACACCACATGTCCAATTAGACGAGGTGACTTCTCCGTATCACAAACAATTGATATACCAGTGGATGCATTCCCAGGCTTCTATACAGTAAGGCCTTCATACAAAGTTCAAAATAACACTTGCAGTTAAAATTTCAACTATACAATGAAACTAACGTTGAGATATCATGCACTACATTTAAAGTTCAAATCAAAAGTAGTTAAATATACAAAATCATTTAGTTTACAATTCCTCCTTTGTGGTAATGTTTTTAATGTTGTCATAAGCCGCAAAACCTTCTATAAATGCTCTCTTTAATCTCTCTCCTTCTACAGATATGCATTTTATTTTTTTGTTCAACTGCTCTACTTGTTTCTTCAGTAATTCATTCTCCTTTTTTAATAATTCATTTTCCTTCCTAGTCGCATCATGCTGCTTTTGTAGATGTTCTTGGATGTTTAGCATCTCTTTTACATTAACATCAGAGTCAGCGTCGGATGCTGATTCGTCCACATTGAAGTGTTCATATTTGACAGTTTTGCCTGCCTTCTCTTTCAAACCTATAATTGTACAAGTGTAAGTGTTATATAACTCGTTGACGCCCTTTTCCAAATCCAAGTGAGGAAATAGCCATTGGCTGAGGTATGTCTGTACTGATTCCTTCCTCCAAAAAAGCATGGCGTGTGAGCCATGTCGTTGATCGTTGGTGATGCGATCGTGAGAGTCGAATGCAACAAACAAGTTACCCGGTAAATGTTTGGAGCCTATAAATCTCTCCAACTCTTTTTGTGTGTAGCAATGTTTGTAAAATACTACAATGGTCTCAGGCTGCCTCGTTATTATTGCACATAGATTCTTGTCTCGATTCTGTGATTGGTAAACAAGTCTGTGAATAGCATCCATGAAGGCATCATCGCCGCTTGTTGATCCATTCACAACATCAATAACTTCGATTTGCCTGTGAAACCGCTTATTATTTTTGTAAACTTCTTGAAAAGAAAGATTACCAGATTGTGGATCCTGCATACAACCTATCCTGACAACATCATCAATGATTTTAGAGCTCCAATCCTTTAAGCTAGACGTATCAATCATACCATGCATCATACATATTGCAGCCTCTACAGCTATAGTCGTACATGCACTTCTCCCGCCACAAGTGACTTGTGAATTTGGACTCGCTACAAACTGTATACGATCAATAAGTACCTTCTTCAAGTTTTCTTGGTTCACTCTAAAGTACTTGTCTTGATCGGATGCAGCTTCTACAAACTTGATCTTTTCAGCTAGCTCATGCTTTGGCGATAGCTGTTTTTCAGGAGATTGTTTAGAAGGACTCTTTACTTGCAAATAATTTGATGGGCTTGTAGCTTGTGGTTGAAACCTCTTGCTTTTAGCCTTCAAATCTTCCGACTCATTATCGGTTACATACATTACATTATAGCAGTTCTGGTTCTTGTCCGAGAAGTGCTTTTCTCTGTCACTGTCGGTTAAAAAGTATTTTTCGCAGGCTGGGCACTGGTATTTGGGAGCTGGAGGTGTAGCTTTGACTTCTGGTATTGGTTTAATATCCTGCTTTATGGTGGAGTAAGGCGTGTAACGTTCTTGTAGAGTTGAATGATCTCTTGCACGGGATGTGCTCTTAGACCTCGGAGATTGAACGGATTCAATCGTTGTGGCACGACTGTCAACAGTACTGGGCTTAATTGTTGATGACAAATAGTGACTTCTCATTTGTCCCATCTCAGTTGTTGAACGGGTTAGTTGAGACCTGTCGTGAGAATGCAGTTCAACCGGTCTTCTCGTGGAGATTGTATGTGTGGGGTAAAGGGGCTTTTTATTCGCATCTAGCGATTTGTAACTTCTGTCATCGCCGTCGATTGTACTCGTTGATCTACCATGTCTAGATGAAGATAAACTCATTACAAAGTTTATCAATTTACCGAGGGAACTACTCAGATTGTTGGTTGAAACAGCAAACAAATAATCAATATGATGCCACGCACAACAAATTTACAAGTATTTAAAGGTTGAACATGACAAAGATTTAGAACCAGAATGTAATAACCAAAACTCACATCTCAAGTTTTACTCCAACTTTTCGATTAAATTACATTGCACAGCAAATTGATTTTTGAGAATCATGATTGAAGCAAAATAATTTGTCCTAATAAATGAAATAAATCTCTCTTTTACGTACGATTTTATTAACATTGATTTAAGACCAAGATTTTTGCAGACCATATGTTCGATTGTTGCTATCAAAACAATTATAAACCTTCCCTCCTGCATCTCTATCGCGGATGTTGGTATTTGGGTTGATCTATGAAATTGTTGTAAAGCAATGAGCTTGCTATCTGAGATTAAAGTAAATAGCAAAGCAAAAGAGCAGGAACTAAAGACGCACAATGAACGAAAAAGAGGACTGATAGCATTGATTACTCGGCACCTTATAGATAATGGCTATGTGGAATCGGCCGAGAAACTTCAAACTGAAAGTGGTCTGTCCCTAAAAAAATTCGACGTTGCCGATAATATTGATTTGTACAACATTCTCGTGGACTATGAAGATTATTATACTTTTAAATTTGGAAGAAAACCAAAGCTTATAAAAAAGTTGGGACCAGATGAGAATCCAAAAATGACCTCGCCAAGCCCTCTACCACCATCTGCAGCCCTATCAAAGATCAATAAAATATCTAACGGACCTACAACATCTACTGTTCAACCCAAAAAAACCTCCGAAGAACACAAGAGCCTACATCCATCCCAAGAAAAGCAAACAGCGCCTTCAAAACCAACAAACAAGGCTTTGGTGAAGACCCCTTCTTCAAAAGACTTGAAGAAGAATCCTGCTTCATTAAATTCTGCTTTAGAGGTTGGAGGTCTGAAGATTGAGAAAGCGCCAGAGCGAACTGAAAAAGATAAAAAAAAGCCATCTGACGACGAAGATGAAAACTCGGATCCAGAGGATCATTTCGAAAATAGACTTTTAAAACCACTACCAGATCAGTATTTCTACGGGGAGATGAGGGAGTTGGCTGAGATTATTAGAAGAGAAATAGTTGACAGAAACCCTGGTGTATGTGTCTTGCTTAATCTTTAACTAATATTTAGGTGAGATGGGATGATATCGCCGGTTTACAGATGGCTAAGCAACTAACAAAGGAAGCCGTAGTAATGCCCATCAAATATCCACAACTTTTTACAGGAAGTTTGTTAACTCCATGGAAGGGTGCTCTGTTGTTCGGTCCACCAGGTACAGGTAAGACCATGTTGGCAAAAGCTGTAGCTACAGAATGTAAAACAACCTTCTTTAATATCAGCGCAAGTGCTGTTGTTAGGTAATTTAATTTACTATAGCTTTTTTTTAACCTTGTAGCAAATGGAGAGGTGATAGCGAGAAATTAATTCGTGTTCTGTTCGAACTGGCAAGGCATCACGCACCTACAACTATATTTTTAGATGAACTCGACTCTATAATGGGTGAAAGAAAGTCAACAAGCGAACATGAGGGGAGCAGAAGAATGAAAACAGAATTATTGATACAAATGGACGGTCTAAGTAGGGGAGGAGAACACATATTCGTGCTTGCTGCTAGGTATATTTTTTCACTCATTAATTAATTTCAAATTAAAGTAATTTACCTTGGGATTTGGATCCTGCAATGCTGAGACGTTTGGAAAAGAGGATTTTTGTAGGACTTCCAGATGTTGAATCTCGTACTGCAATGTTTAGAAAGCTTCTAGATTCAAATATTTCAGATCTCGGAAAGAGAGATTATGACAAATTAGGTTTGGAGACGGAGACTTATTCTGGTAGTGACATCACTCAAGTATGTAAGGAGGCTGCGATGCGTCCAGTCAGGTAAGTCTTTACATAAAGCATTAATAAATATAAACTTCAGGAAAATTATACAAAAACTTGAAAGTTTAGAGGGTGGTGACCTCAGCGAGGCGGCAGTTAAAGACAAAGTAAATATGAATGACGTCGAAATTGCCTTAAGTTATACAAAGCCCAGTTCAAACATTTATCAAGACAGATATGTCGAGTGGCAGAATAAATTTGGATCTGTATCAACTTGAATTTATTGTAAAAAAATAAAAAAATCATCATGCACTCACTTCGTGTTCATTTCGAAGACGAGTCTTGTGTGAGTTGGTCAATTTCATCATCAAATAATCACCGGCAGTCACATCACCAATCACAGTCTCATCGACAGGATGTATGAAGAATGCTATGCTATACCTCTCTGGTTTATTGGCACGAATGATAACACGATGCACAGTGGAATTAACAGCATCTTCTGTCCATTTGGCCAACAAGTCACCAACATTACACAATATGGCATCTTGAACCGGGACGACGTCGAGCCAATTGTTATCGACATTTACCTGCAGTCCACCAATCATGTCCTGGATTAGAAAAGTGATGGTTCCATAATCACTATGGGGTCCTGCTCCATTCTTTTGTACAAGTTGTGTTGGATATTTCAGGAAACGCAAGGTACTGGGGCCGTGAGATTGATGATGATTGCTCAAGAAACCTTCTGGTAAAGACAGAGCATTTTCTAAATGGGAAATTACCACAAGTGCTAGTTTATGTAAATCTTTATAAAACTTTTGAACATTGTTTCTAAAGTCCGTGTGGACTTCAAGTGTTTTGGGCCAATATTCCTCAGTGTCGCTTTCCGGCGATAAAATGTTGAACGCCTCTTTACAGTCCTCCAAGTTTGAGTTTAATTTTTCGCCATCAAGTGGTGTGTAACCTCTGTTTTGAGATTTTGGGCAATTTAGCAGCTCCATTTTCACGTCAAGATTCAAATCAAAAAACTCCTTTGCAAGTTCAAACATTAATTTGCAATCTGTTTCTAAACCATGATTTGTCAAGAAGAAGAATCCTGTTTTCTTGCATGCTGTTTTTAGACTGTCTTCTACCTCGCTATGGGATGCATTTAGTGATATTGTTGGTATGGACATTGTGTAATCGAGCCAACTGGGGATTCAATTCAAATTATTGTAATGAATTTGTGCGTGAACAACCATGAAGGAATTCATGTTTTGAACTATGATGAGAGCAAAGTCTTGTATCAATTAAAACCTGCAAGAGACATTATAATGATGAGAACATGGAATAATTTTTTATGCTTTGCCAATACGGTATACCCTTCCGTTTCTCCCATTTCAGTCCATGAAATTAATGGACAAAGGAGGTCAACTTTGTACGGGAACCATCTGGCCGTTCTAAGTTTAGTGGATATACAACAAACAAATATTATTGCCAGCGGAAGTGGAGATAATTCTGTTCGATTATGGAACATTGAATACGGCAAGTGTATACATGACATGGATCATCATCATGGGTCGGTGACTTGCCTTCTCAACATTCCTGGTACCCAACATCTATACAGCGGAAGTGAGGATTGTACCTTAAAGAAGTGGGACATGGAGCATGGATCCTGCGAAGTAACAATGAACGAGCACTCCTCCACAATTAATTCTATAATAAATATATCAAAACAAATTTTATCATCCGACGAACAAAACATGATTCAAGTTTGGGACGGTCAGTCTAATAAATGTACATCATCAATAAAGTCTAGTCATCACAACGAGTTACTTGGAATGATAAAGGTCTCAGATACGGTGTTCTGCACTTTTGACCGCAGTAGTGTATCAGGGTGGGATTTATCCAACACAAGTAAACCATTATTTACAACAAAAGGTACAAATCCAAAAAGATACAATGATGAAACCATAGTCTTGTCCGTCAATGATCTTGTTTGTTTGGTAAATCTAGGTGGAAGTGTTGAGAAGACCTTTTCAGGCCACGATGGAAAAGTGAAAAGCATTAAAAAGATTGATGATTCAAAATTAGTTAGTTGCAGTTCTGGAGGTGAGGTGATAATATGGTCTGTTGATGACGGCTCTTATAAAAATATTACAATAGACAACGGAGAACCACTCATCACAATTGTATAACAAATCAATAAATATTGTCGTTCTTTGAAAAGCATGTAAATTGCAATAATAACACCTTTAATTTTATTTTAAGGGTAATTTTTATTTGTCATCCTAATTGTTACTTTTAATTTTCGTAAATTTGGTAACAAACAGTATCTCACCAAGAACCTTTTTTTTGCGTATAATTTGTCCATTGAAACCACCATATTCTGGTCTGGACATTATATCAATAACTTCTTCAGGTTTGTTTTCTTGGATCAAAATCAAGTAAAAAATTCCATCGTTTGATAATAAATTCTAGGAAGTGAAATCATAAGGATTTGAATGTTTTACCTTCACTCTTGGTAGAAATTGATCAATGACTTGTCTCCCACATTCACCTCCTGCGTAGGATGCCACGATATTATTAAATCCCAGCTACAGAAGTTTAGCGTGGTGCGCGCTACTTAGTTACCTCATCGTCTTCACTCGGCACGTAGGGAGGATTAAAGAGCAAGACGTCGATGCTATTATGTAATCTTGAACAAAGAGCGTCTCCGAACGACGTTAAAACAACGTCACAGAAGGGAAACGAATTATTATGTTTAAATGTATTTGTAGTGGCGACTGCGGCATTTTCATTTATATCCACAGCAAAGAAAAAGCACTTGTGATTATCGCTATTCACCAGTTTATTCAAATAAGCTGATACATACCCGCTTCCACTTCCAATTTCTAAACAAATTCTGCAATCTTTTAAAACATTTTTTTCAGACTCCAAAGCATCTACAAATAACCACGTGTCATCACTTGGCTCATATATTTGCTTATAGTCCTTGCTTGTCAAATGCGACATGGAAGGGTTCATGTTTTGGTTGACACTACTATTAATACTATTACAATTATTGGATAATGATATTATCCCACAACAGTTGCAGCAGCCAAAAGTATGCATGTACATTTAGGTAATTACATTAGTTCTCTTTGGAATTCCATAGAAAAGATTGCTCGATATTGTGCAGATGTAATAAGTAATTCAATTTAGTTTCTCAACTACCAACACAGTTTGACTTTGACAACAACTTCAACATAATCAACTTGTTTAAAATGTTGAGTGAGTATTAAAGGAATGGAGATTCGTGTGAAACAATTGTTGTTGAAATAAAAAGAATAGGTTATCGGTCAATTATCCTATTACCTCATCTTCTTACCCAAGGAAATTATTATACATTAAACATCAATACAATTAGCAGAAAATAGGCTACATATTTCAACAATTAACAGAAAAATAGGCTCCGGCCAGGTGATAGAGCGTAATTAGATCATGAGCATGTTTGTTAAATAAAGCGTCCTTGGGCATCTTTGTATACAATAAAGTACCGCATTTCCCTTACTTTGAAAGCACAATATGAGGGGCCATCTAGTCATTGAAGTGTTCATCATTTATAAGACTTGAATACATTTTAACACATATATCACACAGTACGAGAGATCAAAATAACACTCACACGGTACACAAACAACAAACATTAAGAACAAAGAAAAGAAGAAAAAGAAAAGTGTTTATTGTTTTTGGTTACGGAGACGATAATTTTCTCGCATTTCCTCCAAGATTGTACGAGTCTTGGGTACACGATCATGGATCGGATTCTTGGGACTACCAGGATTTGTTTTCAAATATTGTACTAGTCGACGATTATGCTCGGTATCAGGGAACTTATACTAAATGTTTTTATAATTTAGCATCATGAATTTTAGTTGTCCGAAATGACATGCTTGTTGTGCCATCCGTTTACAACGGATTCTACCTCGTACTGAAAAGACATCCCCATTGATTAGTTCAACCATTTGACCAAACTCTGAGATATTCCTCTTGTGCTCATTCCAGGTGTAGTTAACCCTTCTTTACAACTATGAAATCAATATTGTAATGATTATTCTGATTACAAGAAAATTATGCAATAATAGTAATTGGATGGTTGATTAAAAAACTATAATCGACACCGATAATTATCAGTTCAAAAGCAGACAATCAAAAAAATGGGATTAAGTTTTTCAAACAATCGTACAACACATAAAGAGGAAATGTCTATGTCATATACACCAGATGGTTTCAGACAGAGTGACGCTGATATGAAGGGCAGAGTCTACGTAGTTATCTATGGACTATTAGATGCTGGGATTAATGAGTCTATACAAAATACAGCCGACAAAACAGGACATGCTGCCGTCATTATTGATGTTTTCGGACACTCTGACGATACTGCCATCAGAGGACTTCGTTCACACTTGATCTGGGATCCGAAAATAAAGTGTTGGTATGAGGTCTCGTACGATGCGGTGTTAGTAAGTTTGATAATCTACTACTTTATTTAACTTGATAAGAGAGGTGGTACCAGGTAGAAAGGCCTACATTTATGAATGTGGGAAAATTAGTGAAGAAATTCTAAAGGATGCTGCAAGTGTTGATGAAGATGATGAGATGTGTTCCTATTTCAAATATTTTAAATCTCTTGTAGAGTCATTTTGGGAGAGCTTCACCAATGCTGGGTCAAAGGGTGAAATTGAGTGGGACCATAACGTCAATTGCCACACTTTTGTTGATGAATTTTTGAATGAGGTCAATGTTAGCCGTCCTCAAAACTTGGTCCTCAGAGGTGTCGACAGCAGAATATTGCTCCAAGCTTACCTAAGTTTGGTAAAATTGTACAAAATAGAAATAAACTAATACAACAATGAAGTACTGCTTAAATGAAGTCGTTAAAGTTGATGACTGTGTCTTTGAATCCGAAAGATGTGCTATCACAAACCGCCGCTGTCAACACCGACACTGCCATGGAATACGAAACTCGACTGGCTTTTCCCCTAACAGTGTACTTGCAACAGAGCAAAAAAGTACAGGGTAAACCAACAATTACCAAACTTTGCCACCATGAGGTGCCTGTTACTGCCCTAGACACTGCAACCGGAAGGACTGTTCCTACTTCTGATGGAGACACTATGGCAAGATGCGTGCGAGCGACAAAAAGACAGATGAAATTAGGCACAAACAACGTCAAACAAGTACCCAATCCGAACAACATTGTATTACCCAAAATACATTTTCCTGTCATGGAATCAAATCCGGAGAAGGAAGCAAAATACATGGAGAGACTACGTGAAAGTCTGAAACGTCTTGAAAAGAAGAAATAAACTTGTTACTTTCACTGTCATATCGTTCTTATTGTCTTCATAAGCTTTGTTATTGTAATCGAACCTTTCAAATGTCTAACATCTGACATGCCCAATCAACACGACCCATAGATACAGTGTTGCAGCAGTATAGAATTGTGCGTGCTTGTGTACATGGTCAAAACAGATATGATGTGACATTATACTTTAGTGACCTTTTACCGTCGGTAATAGGTCACGAAAATACGAAATTAAGTCAGAGTTTCAAGGAATAATGAAATCAAAAGGATGTGACAACGACTTTGTTTCTATTGAAACCGCAGTAGGCCAAAGAGAAGGATATTGTTGTTTCACATCAAGCGATAATGGCTTGGATTTATGACGGATCCGACGATGAATTGCGGCGTGATTGTTCTACTCTTCGTCTGAACAAAGGTATGCCTGTTGACAGACCTGCCAAAAATGTACGTAATGTGAATGTCGATTTAGGCCCAATATCAGATGACGATTTACTATCGCATCTGCACAACGCAATATCCACTCGATTCAACACTGTCACTGACCGATGAACATCCGATGTGTCAACTTGCTTTTGACCAAGAGATACAACAAGGCAGGAGGCCCGAGTATACAAAAAAGAGTCTTCGAGAGCGCATAGCCATCCACATCATTCTTCCACAATGTTTCTGACAGTGTTAAATTATTGCTGGTATGTCATCTTGTACAATGTTTGCAGATT